>WBMZ01006581.1:0-65640 GCA_013400975.1 Atrichornis clamosus
CAGGTCTAGCAAAGCCACGACAGGTATATAAGATAACTTGCATTGTTTTGCATGGCTTACTAAGTGAAACAGTTGTCTCATTCTGTACAGAAAAAAACCAAAAATATAACCCAAAAAATCAAGTCGGATTTTTCTACTGAATCTGTAGTCTTTACTCAATATTTTTTGTATGCAGTGTTTTCCCAGATTATAGGGTTTTCATATCTGCACTAATTGACATTATTTTAAAAAATTTTGTGAAATAGGCAGGAATTATGTCACAAAGATATAAGTTCTAACATGAAATTGGAGAGATTATGGGTAACGCTCATGTAATGTATGGTTTCAGTTTGTTGTTTCAGTCTAACTACAGCTTGTCAGCATCTATTTCAATTGAAGTGAAAGAGGAGTTTGTTAATCACAGTAGAAGGAAGACTGACTGCATGGACAGTATGTGAATACATTTGTCATCATTAAGCCTGACTTCATTTCCCTTTCTCTCTATATCTGAAAGAAAAGAATGTGTTAAAAATCTTACCTTGTGATGGGAGTTGTAGATATTTATGGTAGTGTATGCAGTGATATTGGGAATTCAATGGGGCCTTCCTAACCTGAGAAATTACACTTTGCTGAAGAGAATGGAATTTTCAACTACCATACATTTACTTTAAGTAGTGAATACCCCCTGGAGGGAGGAACAGAAAAACAATGTGAATAGAAGTTGTATATAAAGAAGAGAGCAAGTGGAAGACTGAGAGCGTAGTTCCACATATATTTTCCTTGGAAGCGAAGCTAATTTAAGAGGTCCTCACTCCCTACACAAATACATACACCTTGACCCCCCACTGCTTGTTCTCATTCACCATCCTCTCTTTTGTGCTCCTGAAAACATTTGTAAGACCATAATGTAGAATAGATCCCTGAAGTGAACTGTATTAATGAAAGTCTCCAAGGTTTGTTATTCACATCAATGATTCACTTTACAGCATAGCATTACAAATAGTTGCACTGGTACATTTGAAGAAGTGATGAATTCTAACAGAGGCAGGAATCAGCAAGTGGTGTTAGAAAAGTGATTTTTTTTAAACCAGCTTTGTGACTGAAGAGCACATGAACCCGCACTTTAGAAACCCCGGGGGAAAGAAAAGGTCTGCAGGTGTCCTATGCTGCTTTACATAATAAAGGCTTTCCTCTGTGCAGTTGTGTTCTGACTTCAGGATTTTTGCTTAATATTAGCTGTATAATAAATGCTGGCTTGTATTATTATCATTATTTATTACTTATATTATTTTATCTTTAGATCATGCTAAATTGTCTTTAAGAGTGTTCAGTTCTGGAACGGAACAGTTTATGTCTCTTTGGTGGGATATAGAACAAATTAGGGTGCTGTAATTCATTCTCCTCTTAAAAGAATGAACCTGTTTGGTCTAGACCACATAAAAAACTCTTGATCATCAACTTGTTTCAGAAGATAAAGAGACGTTGCATACAGGTCTGACCCTTGCAAAATTTAAAGAAAAAAAAAAATTTAATTATGTCCAAAACACAAGGAAAATAAGTGTTCCCTGCTCCCAAAAGAACGGGAATTTGAGTATAAAGCATAATTCATCAGTTTATGCTTTGCCTCTTTCACCTATTTTATACTACAGATGTTTGTCATCAATAGACCAGAGAGTCAGATGTGAATAATTCAGTGTGTTATGATTGAAGTTAGTAGGCTTAAAAAATGTAGTCACTTTGTTCTTTCTAGAATGCAGTAAATTTACTACATCTATTCTATTTTTAAATATTGATGAACCCTGAAAAAAATCCAGATTTATTTCATGCCATCACTGTATACACATATTAATAAAACAGATGAAACCACAAATATGGACATAATAAAAAGGACCAATAAAATACTTTTACCAAAGCAAGTATATTTTCTTACAGTATCTTTGGATAAACATGTTATCATGAGAGATATCCTAACAAGAAAAAAAAAGTCAAATTTTAAACTTCTTTTAAATTCACTTTGGAATAAAAAAAGGCTTCATAGCTGTACAAAAATTTACTCAAAAGGAGTAAAAACTTTGGTTGTTCTGCTGTTAAATAAACTGAATAGTTTCCACCATTTATCCTTATAACTTCGTTTCCATTCTCCACTGAATTTACTTTCCCGTGTCTCTTACAGTTAAGGAAGAAACAATATCCACTTAAGTTGATATAGCCAAGCCCAGAGATTCTTATTTCAATTCACCTCAATAAGAGACAAGTGCAGTTTTCGTCTTTACACAATATTTCTAAGATGATTTCTAGTAACAGTTTCTAATGATTTCAGTGTGAAATTTTGTGATTTGCTTGAATGGAATTTACATTAATCCTTTCTGCCTCACCAGATGACTAAACACTGATAGGAACAGATATAATAAAATATGCATGCAATTAACTTCCTGAAAAACATGTTGCACTAAATGTTAGCTAGAATGCCATAATATATGAACTAAATAAAAACCCAAATATAATTTGGTATAATTCACATGTAAACATATATCAGTATTTTTTATATCAACTAAGAAAAAACTCAGCAAATTTCTTGCTTTACTCATTGTTACTGAAATGCAGTGAAGATTTCCTTTATTTTCAATGAATAAGAGACTCTAACAGAATTCAAAGATGATAAAGATGTAATATATTCATGCAAACAGAAAAGCAACATTACCATGACCTCATCTTCTTCTACCGTCTTAACTTTTTTGAATGAAATCTTACAAGAGCAAACTGTCCTATTAGACACCATCACCACCAGTTTTCCCAGAAACATCAACACAATGGCAAAGGACCTTCACTCACATTGTTTTTCAATGCATCTAATCATTCTTGTAAAATGAACTCTCTAGGTCTATGCAGCATGTTTGAATTATAATAGTTTGCTGACTCTTAATAACACAACCTTAAAAATTTTGTGTTGTTATGAATCTTCTGCTCAGATTTACAGCAAAGTTAGGGGAGGCATTCTGAAAACTAAATTTGTTATTTTGGTCTAATTCAGGTCTGCTACAGAATAAACTGTATTTGATCACTGTATTGACCAAAAAAAAAAAAAGACCAGAAAAGAACCTGCTGAATGAAGATATGAAAACAAGGAAAAATAAAATAATACAAATAATCTCAATCATCCAAGTATTTAATAATTCTAGACAGTTCAAATCTGGCTTATTAGTAAACTTTTAAAATTACATAATCCTAAGAATACACAGAATCTAGACAGAGTGACGTGTTAGAAGACAATCATATTATAGCATAGTCAAATCTAGGATCTGCATTTCCCAGGTCTGCTTATCTTGAAGTATCATTAAGTGACAAGTTATCTTATTTAAATCAATGGGAGTTCAGTTTTCAATCTACAGATATTCTTCAATGCATTAGTCTTCTTCTTGGATTCTCTTCTAGTTGCAAATGTAGGGGGTGAAAAAACAAACATATCTAAATATGGAACCAGGTTTGCTCAATGTTCTCCTACCATGTAAAATACATGCAATGAGTTTTTAGTCAGCTCTGGTTTTCATAGGTGTCCTATGAGTGGCAACTCACGTTTTGTACAAGTAGATATACATTTTTTCTATGGCTGAAGTAAGCTATTATTATGATTTCTCTTTGTATTAAGTCAGTTATATTCTCCTTCTCTTCCCACTCTTCTTTGATTTTCAGGCAAACAAAGTTGCCATGAGACTAGACAAGTGTTGTGGACGTTTGAACATCAACTTTCTGAGTACTGTGAGAAATAGTTTTGTCAAATTATTTTGTGAATGTGAGGAAGGACACTTCCCTGAAATGCAGCCCAAGAGAAAGATTCTGTCTTCCAGTGCTGCTTTTGAGACACTGTGATCCTATGTTACAAGATGCAATAAAATGTAATTTTGTACTAGAAAAATGCAAATAGTTGGTTTGTTAAATACTCCTGGAGGTACAAAAGTTTTGAGATCTATCAACAGCTGGCACTACAGAAAAAGGTAAAATGAGTCAGAAACTACAATTCTGAAAAGCATGAAATTTCATAGGAAGGAAAACAATGCAAAACTGGAAAGTTTATTCATTCAGATCTTAAACTTCTTGAATAAGTTTAAAAAATAGATTGAGAAAAATGAAAAAAAGGAGAGCTCAAGTTTGAAAAATCCTAAGAAAACCTAGCCATCTGGTTGGGTTTTTTACTCAGCTTCTCAGTTGTTTGTTAGGTCATTTATGACACCAGTAATTTTTGAGACAGTTGCATGTAGATCAGGGTGGAGTCCTCATCTAAGTCACTATTTGAAAGGAAATAAAGGTCTTGGATACTGAATTGGAGTCCCTTGAGACTAATCAGAAAGGATTTGCTGTCATTTTGGAAAGCTCCTCCTTAAATGAATATGCCTTAAGGCAGTTATCTTTGAGTGCTCATGGACAAGAAGACAAAACTGATATATCTGTTCAAATCATGAAGGAAGCAGAAAAAATAGGTGATGTCAATAGATGTGTGATTTTTTAAACTTTGTTGGAAAGGTGTTTCAGGTTATTTGGTTCAAGGGGTTTTGGGGGTTTGGGGTTTTTTGAGTTTTGGGGGGTTTTTTATGTTTGGTTTTTTTTTTGTTCTGTTCTGTTTTTACTGGCTAGTGTGCAAAATTTTGGGAAGAAAGAAAAATTAATTAGACAGTTTTCTAACAGAACAATTAGGTTGCAAATGGCTCTCTTGAGACTCACATTTTATTGCTTGACCCTTTTCAAAATGACCACACCTGTATTTGTTTGAATTTGACCAAAAAAAAAAAAAAGGGGGGGGAGTGGTTAATTAACTTGATTTCTGAGCCATGGATATCGGGAGAGGGTAGGGAGTGGAGGTGGAAAGGTAAGAGGAAGGAGGAGGTAGGAAGAGAGACTGAGAGAATATTTCTTAGTAGTTATGCTTAAATTCAGGTATATTCTCTTCATTCTCTATTTCACAGGGAAAGCTGGTAAATAATTCTGAACATGTGACTTGTACAGGCTTGATTTTCACTTTCCTCACAAAGCTGTTTTTCAGAAATTAGTTTCAATTGATTATGTACTTGATACTAGTCTTGTATTTATAGTGTTTGAAGTGACTAAGATTGTTAGTTCATAAGATGGCCACACAGCAGGGGAGTCCTCCTGTCTCATCCCACCTTTCCCTCCCACTCTCAACACCCCTGTCTTACCTCTGGTGGTCATCAGTAACATAATATTGCTGATTTTCATTTAGTCCCATCGTTCCATATCATTTAGTCCCATCATTCTGTTTCATTTAGTTCTGGACTAAACTTGCAGGAGGACTGAAACTAGGAAAGAAGTAGGGGACTGAAAAGGTGAGAGTAGCAGGGAAATTTGGATACTTTTTTCAACATAACTAGATCAGCTCCACAGTCTTGTCCAACCTCATGTTAAACTTATAGATCCCTTCGTGAACAACTGCAGTAAATAATGGAGTGTGAAGGTTTCACCATGCCACAAGACTTGTATGCTATTAGTCCCTAGCAAAGCCTTATTTAAATGTACATGATGGCTAGTGACTAATAAAACACACTGATGTGTTTTCATTTTTGTTGAGTGGGACAAACAGGGAACTGCAAATGCTTATAGTAGCAGAAGCAGCTTTTAAAAAGACTTATTATCCTGATTAACCTGATAGAAAGCTCTATAAAATCAGCCTACTAGAAGCAAGGTAATAATGTGCCAATCATATGAAAAGTCCATAGAATTTAGTACCACATTTATAAACTGTGAGTCATCGTATGTACTTCTCCCAGCTAACTGTGCTTCTTGACATAAAAAAAATAAAAATGTGAAATACTCATTGCAGGTTTGTTTATAACTATGAAATTAAATTACCCTGACTATTTAGATTACAGCTCTCTGTTACCAGCTCTGTCTAGTTTACAACACTATATATTTTCATGTTTTATTTATTATTTAAATTGACTTGCTTAATAATCTGATCCATGTCTTCAGGATCTGTTCAATAGTTATAATGAATGCTATGTAATTAGAATGAAGTGACAGTCTTTCATACTTAGGGCTTTCTTTTGGCGTTACAGAATGTATCACATATGAGCGCAATGTATCCTGGTATGGTTTTGGCCTATACCAAATGACACACAATTAAGACAATACAGAACAGAGATTTTGACTTTGCACCAGAGTAGAGAAGCAAGCACATATCTTATTTTACAAATGTGAGAAAAAACACCCTTGATGGTTTTGAGAAATATACTCCTTTTACTAAGGAAAATCTAACAGCTATTCTGAAGAGAGTGATTTGGAATCACTAAAGCTGTCAGCTCTTCTTGGGTAATTTAGTTAAAAAGGAAAGTTGGATATTTAGATGATCACCCTAAGGACAGAGCAGCAATCAGAAGGAATTTTGGTGCAGCATGAAGTACTGATTTGAGCTCCAGTTTTCTATGTGCATTTCCAGAATGGGGACTTCCACATTCTGAAGTTTTTTCAGTATTCAGACTTCTGTCAACATTTTCAAGTAAGGTTTTTTAAATAATTTAAACTCAGGGTTATGCCTGGATCAAACCCTGGGAGCCCTTTATAAATTGTAATTTCTTAACTGTATTCTGACATGAATACACAGCAACTCTGTTACATTCTCTGGTTTCTCCTTCCTACTCTGTCAAGATTTTCTCCAAAAAGACCAAAGATACAGCTATCCATGAGCTTTGAAATACCCCAAGAGATAGGTTAGACAGCTGAAAAGAGCAGAATTTTTCACTTGTCAGTTAAAAGCAATCACAAATAAGTTCAATATTTCCCATAATTTAAATTCTGTAAGAATTCATTTTACAGAAGAATTATATTATTTTAAAGAAGGCCTAAATATGACCAGAGTAATTGGTTATGTTTCATAGTAATGTCTAGACTATTATAAGGATTTCATGCCTATGGGAAGTAATTCTTGTCTGGAAGCTCAGTATATAACAGCATGAACATGTTTGCCTAGAGAGTGCTCATCACTTTTCACTCACAAATGGCAGAATGAGAATGAAGCAGTGAAGGAGCAAACAATTGACACCAAAAGAATGTAAACATATTGAAAATTACAACGAAGGTCTCTCTGAATCAAATTTTTACATGATTTTACTGCAGACAATAGGAGAGCATTGATGCAGTTGGTTGTTAATTGCTTGCATTACATGGGCTCCCAGAACATCTCAAAAAGATAGAAGGCTGTAATGCATTAGGCACTCCACACACTTCTGGAGTTCAGATCTTCATCTCTGAAGTGTGTGCACTGTAAATAAGGAGTGCAGTCAGAAAGTGGAGGAAAAAACATGTAACTAAACTTGAGCTGGTGATATTCTAAGTCTCACTAAAATGATGAGTCACCAGACTCACATCCTCACTCCCCCATTTCACATATACAGAGAAATAAAGAGGTTTTGAAATAGCAATGCAGAAAATAGAAGAATTAAGATAATACTGTCCTGGATCATAATGAGATCAGGACACAGCTGAGGGACTGCAGCTTGTGAGCAATCCATGCTAGCACAGAGGAAAACCAGTTACAAAGCAAGGAAAACTATAAACTAAAACTTCCTTCATCACCTATCATCTCATCAAAGGATTTGGGACATACTGAATGTAAACCCATGGTAAAACCAAGGGAGGTCTAGAGTATGAAGAAGGAAGGAAAGGTTTATGAGTTATGTTGAGTTTGGGGAAGGGAGGCAAAAGGGATTTACAACTGTGTGCTTAACTATTTATGTTTTATCCTTTCTTATTGTCCCCAAGTGAGTGCTTAGAAGTTTGTGTTAATTGACAACAAACTAAATTATGTACAATTTCCATGAGTTGAGACTGTTTTGCTAGTGGCAGGGATAGGAGATATTTCCTCTAAAGCAGGTACCTTATCAGGTGACTGGGGAAGATTATTCTCAACACCTGTATGATTTTGGGTCTGATTTATCTTGTTTTATGTGTCAAAATCATGTTATGAACCTTCAAACTTATTAAGGTGTGGCACAAAGAATCAAATGATTGAAAAGTTAAATACCAGTGCTAGATTATGTCACATTGTATTTGACCAGTCAGAGTATTCTGAAATATAAAACCTAGTGATCTCTGAGCATGTTCAGGAAAATAAAAGTGAAAAAAGTACAAAATCAAATGCCACTTAAAGAATTGCTATAGATTCTTCACAGAAGTTTGATTTAAACTCTGGAAAACAACCTCAAGATTTCATATACGGTAGATAAAGCATAATGCTGAGGTGAGCACTCTGGGCTCTTATCCTCAATGTGTGAAAAGACTACTGTTGTTGTGATCACAGCAATCGAATAAATGCATCTGTTTAACATTTTCATGCTGAAAGGCAGTTTATATGATCTATATGATTGGAAATAGTGATATTTGAGAGGACCAGAGTGTTAACACTCATCTTTAGTATCTTACATCCAATACTTAAGAAATTCCCTTTTCATCACTCACATGAATGAAAACAAAACTTTGAGCTTTTTCTTTCTCAAATTCATAATGCAATGACCACTCAATCCAAAAGACAACTGTCAGGTGCCTAAGATTAATTTCAAGGTGTTTATTTCAAACACACTAATAGCCGAAAACAACACTTAATCAAAGAGACTATGCCTGAATTGCAGCCTTTTGCCCAAGTTCAAGTGTGCAAATTAAGTCATTTCATGCTTGGAACGAACGGTCTCTACAGGTAGGTATGGCTGGGAAAAGGTAGCAACCAGCAGTCAAAAAAATACAGACATTATGAACAATCTGACAAATATCCACAAACTCTTCCTTTATCCACAGCACTTTACCACCTATTAAAAATGAATTACTTTTCCAAATTTCTAGTTTTTCCAGACTGCTCAGTCCTGTGCTAGTCTCCCATTACAAGACTGTTGTTTTCAGTTGTGATTCAGCGTACGTGTGACTGTATTCTGCATTAACAAGTGATAGATACAAGTACTTAATTTTCAAAAATTTTCAGAAATCGTTTTATCCTCAGTGGTTGATATTGACAGTATAGATAATTATTTTAAAATGTAGGTGTTTATATCTATAGAGAGATTGAAATTCCTCAAAATGGTCATTCCTCAAAAATAGTCTCTTCTATTAAAAATTGCAGACTTCAAAACAAGTTTATATATATTTATATATATATATGCAAATTTATATATGCATGTATATAGAAGTGAGACAGAGAGATAAATACACATAATCAGCAGCCAAAGCCTGATGTTTTACCTAGGAAAACGTTACAATTAAGTATGTGGGGAAAAAGCACTGTTTTTTAAAATGTTATTAGCTGTCTTCTAAAGACACCTCAACAGCTATGTTACAGTTGAAGGATTCATGTTATCATTCCATTAAAGCACTTTATCTACCAATAAAAATAACCATAAATTTAGGGCATTATTCAGCAAGACACACTAATCCTATAGACTTAAATATGCACTGTAATATTTTGCTGAACTGAGCTAATTAATCCTTGGATTTTCTGAGAAAAAGGGGCTATGTTTTAGAATAGAACTTGGCATTTTTCTCAAGAAATATCTTTTCTGTCTTACAGAACAGAGGACAAAATTCTACACTGTCTGACATATGCAATCAGTATTTTATGAGGTGTTTTGAGCCTCTGAAATGTCAGTTGCCAGATATATAGGTGAAAGAAACCAGACAGATAATATATCAGCTTTTGTTCCTATACCAGCAGTCATACTTTCACTATCAAATCATGGAGAGCTCACTTTTCTTATCTACTGGACATTAAAAACTTATCCAATGAGACCTAGTTAATTTTCTTTTTTTTTTTTTTTAAAGCAGAATTCTTGTTCTCTGCAGTCTGAGATAAAATGGTTCATTTTGTAAATGCAGCTTCAAAAAGAAGTCATGCTGTGTTCCTTCATTATAAGCAGGATTAAAACATACAAAAGTGAACTAGTCCACTAAGTGTACCACTGATCTCCTAACTGCTAGCTGGGAAATATGTCCATTGTTATTCTCTCATCCTTAGTTCTGAGTGTACAAAAGTATTTAGCATAAGTAATATGTATTAAAATGTCAATAAACTGTCTGTGGTATTTGAGTCCTAGTTAGCATTTTTATTGAGCTCTTGTGTTAGCATTTTCAGAAATGGACTTTTATTAATTACCAATTTAAATCCATACTTTGATACTACAGGTCACTATTAAATGGGTCATTTCAAAATTAATAGCTCTTACCAAGTGGAATACTTCAATTTCAGCAGATTTCACTGTTGGTAATTAAAGAATGCATGTACCCCAACCTATTTATCATGGTAACTAGACAGCTTAAGACATTTACAAGATAATGCTCTTGATAAAAGACAATATTCTGCTCCATTGCTGTTTTCAATAGAACTTTCATTTCGCATAATCTAGCCTAATTAAGATAAAGTGGTTATTTACCTGTTAGAGAAAAAAAAATTAGTTCTCAAATACAACCTAGGGAGTTATAATTTCTGAAGTCTCTTGTTTCCTTTGGTGGTTTCTTGTTGAAATCATTGATACTGTTCAATTATTAGGGTACTGGGTTACATGTCTGCTACAGTTAAAAGGTCGTGAGTTTTCTGTTGCAAATCTCAGAATTCAGATGTTATAATTGAGCCTGAGTAAGTTTAGCCTTACCAAAATTTTTCTAAACAATTTTTCACCAAATAAATAAAAAAGCAGAGTGTCTGTGTGCTAGACCATTTGCCAACAAAACTCAAAGCTCTTAAAGAAGTTAAAAAGAATGTAAAAATTAATATTTATGCATTTTTAGGTGAAAAAAAGTGACACACCATAAACTCATGTTGATTGAAATAAATGGCATTTTTGGTGGCAGGAAATTATTGTTCCAGCTGTCAAGTAGCTAGCATTCACTTCTGAGGAATATAAAGCTTTATATTTGCTTTTTGAGGAAAAAAACTTGAAAAACTTATCAGGGGCCAATCTTATAGAAATATCATTTTCAAGGAATAAAAAACTAAAAATAAAAAAATTAAAAAAAAAATAGGGGATGTGATGTGAAAACTGACTTTATCTATAAGAGAAAAATCATTAGTGATAGTGTTTCTAAGATGAAAGTCACTTCATATTTGTATGTATTTATGTCTATAATTTATTATATTCTTCTTGATATTCACAGTATATTTTGACTATAGGATAAAATTTAATTGATTATTAATTTTTGATCTCCTCTGTTGGACTTTTAAGGCTTTTTGGGTTTTTTTCTGCTTGTCATGCTTTTTTTTCTCACATATTTTTCTTCACTTTTCAATCTAAAAACATTTATCTAAACAGGCTAAACAGGTGATGGGCGGAATCTCTTAGTAATTTTTTTAAAGTTTTTTTGTTGTTCTTTTTTTTTTTTTCCTATTCTTTCTCTGCCTTGACTCCACCTACTAATGTTTCAGGTTGATGTCACAATAAATGATCCTATATTTCAGGCTATTTTGTGCTTAGGTGAATACTACTGGTTCAGTATTAGAAACAGGCTGAAAGAAAAATTCCATATGTGTCAGAAATAAAACTGAAAAAATAAGAAGCCCCTTCAAATTCTCCTATCTTTCCCATATGGAACACCAACTACAACCCACCTTCTTCAAACAAACTGCATGACAAACCTAGAACAGATAAAGATGATAAAGAAGTTTGATGATGAATAGTCATAAGTAAACAAATTGAAAAAGTAGAAAAGGAATCTCAGTAAAAAATATTCCAAGAAAAAAATTCAGTATGGAAAATTGCAATGCACAGAGGGAACAAAAATTCTAACTGTACATGCATTTTGATGGGCTTAAATTTTTCTTTTAGTCAGTCAGGTGAGAGACCTGGATCTGAACGTAGGAAAAGTCAGCCTGGTATTCGCCTGAGGTAAAAAAGGCAAATTGAACATCATGAGTTACTAAGAATAGAGGAAAGAACAGATAATGCTGTTGTGTCACTAATACCTTTGTGATGTTCCTACATCTCAAATATTGCATACAGTTCTGGTCACTTGTTTTCAAGAAGGATGTAATTGATATGAAGAAGAATGCTCAGAGGTATAAAATGGTTTCTGTAGAAAGAGAAATTAAATAGAACAAGAAACATCAGCTTCAGAGAACAGGTGGTGCAGTATGATAAAAGTGTATAAAAATAATGAATGGCATGGAACAGATGAATAAGAAACTATTCTTCACCATTTCTCATAGCACAGAAAGTAAGGACAGCAAAAGAGATTATAAGGCAACTGGTTTAAAACAAATCAAGGGAAGCAGGTTTTCACAGAATATACAATTAAATTCTGACACTCCTTGCCACAGGATATTTTGGATGCCAAAAGTACAAATGGGATCAAAAACAGATTAAGCAAACTCATAGGAGAAATGTCCAGCAAGGTCTATTAAACACTGTGATGCAGAAGTTAAGTCTTCACTACAGAAGATCTTAAGTAGGAATTTGCCAAAATCTGTTATTATTCTTGTGGAAATATTGTATTGATCTTTCTTAAACATCTAGTCAGGGACTGGAAAAGAGTAGGGAGTTAAATAAACCTCTAGTTTAACTCAATATAATGAATTTAAATTTTTTATGTGATTCTAGGAAGCATCCATTTGTCTGAGTAAAGGGAATAGTTTGTTCTACATTTCTTATTTTTGGCTTGTATGAGGTCAGAATGAAGATGTTAAATTTTTTCTAGCCTTTTCCAGCTCCCTTAGGAAGAGCTGAATTATTTTATCAGACCTATGAATGGGTGAGGCAGTTCTGAAAAAATAAGAACTGACCTAAGCTTTCACCTAGAAGTTTCAGTGAACAGAACAGCCTTTTGAGGTTTGACATGTTTAGATAATGAATCTCTGATTCTGCACATCCTAGTTCAAGAAATGGGTGGAAGTTGAATAGCAAAAACATTGTGTTCATATTTCTTTCCTAGATAAAAGTAGAAAATAATAGAAATCTCATAATTCACCGTAATAGCACACATTTCCCAATTTTATTTCCAGGTCAATGAGCCTTGATTGACTATGCTACAAGTTGGGATGGGAGTGGATGGAAAATAAAGGAGGAGGAACTGCATTGTTGAACTCAACTGTAGCTATAAACCGTAAATGTCAATTTTGGTTAATCTTGCTTCTTTTGAGTAGTTGTCTTCAAAAAGTCCATACCTATATGAACATAGCACTAGTTGCTGCAATTTAGGTTATAGCATCTTTACTCCTTGAACAGGTCTCACAGATGTTTCCTATTGCAGCCTTTTCTAAAAAGGAAACTCTACCTATGAATTATTTATTAAATATTAATAAACTAAGATTCAATTCTTAAAATACAGGAGATCTCTATGTTACTCATTTATATGACTAATTATCATCCATAATTTTCTTCTCATGTATAAAAAACCCTTCATAATTACATAATAAATAAAAAATATTCTTTAATATATAAAAGGTAATTAATCTGTATATTGAGGGTTTTAATCTTTTTTTTTTTTTCATTGGAATGTATGCCATATATTTTTATTCCTATTTTTAGTCTCTCTTCAGTTATTTTTAACTGCCTCTTCTGGTCTAGCATAATTTTTTTTTCTTTATTTTGTATATATTTATTTTTTATTTAAATTTTCTCTACTCTCTTCCCAATTCTATATTCATCTTTCTGTGGATATCACAAACACAATGTTTGAGTCAGAGTTTTAAGTAGCTCGTATTCAAGTACGTCCCAAATTGTACAGAAAAATATGTCACATCCAAAGTAGTAATGCCTTAGCAAAACCAGAGATTTCAAGTATTTTACTCATCCATGTCAAGTTTTATTGTGCTAACTGCTAGCCAACAAATTAGACCATTTTGATCCTTAATTTTATACTCAGTTCCTGATACCTTATTGGGTTTTCTTTATGGTGTATGCTCTGTACACAATACACAAAATTTTCCTTGGTATCTAATCCTGGTCGGAGTTTTTTGCCCCTTCCAGGAAATCATCTGCATCTTCTTAGACTGGGCTCAAGTTTCATATGGGCTTCATTTAGTTGTTTGGGCTTTTTCCTGACAATTCCAACCTGAGGTAAATTTTTTTACAGAAGTTTAGTACTTCATTGCAATGTCCTTTTTTTTAAAAAGTCTAATTCATAGTGGTTATTACAGTTACACACCTCCATGTCTGGATTCTGAGGCACCTCCTGTAAAGACAGAAAGAGAAATTGTCCTAAGGATGAAGCACTGCAAAATGCTTCAAATTATTCTCTGTGTATATAGCATTCCTTTTTTACTTAGAAAATTCTTGTTTCTATTTTCTGTTTTGTAAAAGCAAAGCTCATTTCCAATGCCACTGAAATTTCAAGTGAATGGCTGCAGCATGAAGATTAGTAATTTAGAAACCAGTCTTATTTAACAAAATGTTTTCTCTTTATTTAGTCTGACAGACTGCTTAGACTGATGTCATTTAAAGTAGGCTGTACTGCATTGTATTTCACTGAGCTGCAGATGAATTTCTTTTGCTAAAACCACAGATGTTTTCAGAACTAACTATTTCTATCTCAACTTCAGGTTTTCAGCTTCTTTATGTATTTTTTTTAAATTAGTTCTGCTGCATACTGCAAATACGCTCTTTTTTTTTCCTTTTTTTTTTTCTTTGTTCAAATCCAAGCACAGCATTAAACCACTCTACCATAGCAGTATAAATCACTCTTTCATGGTCACCAAGTTTAAGAAACTGAATTTCAGTGAAAATAAGAGTTCCTTTTCTATAGAGCAAATTGTGACCTTTATCTCAAAGAAGCACTCCCTTCAGGAAGTTATGATTCATGATTTTATGCAACAAAATAGGAAAAGGAAAAGTCCTACAAACTCCATCCTTCTCTAGAGAAACATAAGAAAGTAAATACTAGAAAATGAGAACAACAACAAAAAATAACAACTAAATAAAAATTGTGAAGCTAAGAACATGAGCATTTAATTTTACTGTCTAATCATTTGGAGCAAGACTTATCAAAAAACAAGCCAGGATAAACAAATGCATAAAGTTGATGTCCCAATGTACTTTCTTAAAACCTTGCCTGTGTGTATCCCAAATTGAGAACCATGAGATGGGATGGAGAGTGCTCTGCAGTCTCTGTAACAATGAGGAATGAAGCAAGTCTGCAGACTAATTTCCTACTCTTTATTTTGTGTAGTGTTTTTACTAATTAAGCACTGAATCAACTAACAGGGAAGTAAACTATTTACACAAGATCCCATGAATCAAAGAAGTTCTATCTAGACATACAGACACTTTGCCCTGCGGAGAAAAATCCCCAGTCATTTCTACTGTAACACAAAGAAAAGAGAGGATTCATTCAATCTTTTGGAAGAGACTAATATCAGACCAATGATATTTAAAAATTCTGAGAGAAAAGAGTTTGGGCTGCAATTTGGGGAGATGAGGAATAAAAGGAGTTTTACTGTCAGAAAAAATCTTTTAATGTCTTCCAGAAATTCTGGTTAAGTCTCAGAAATGCAGACACCTGAAACTGGAAAATAAATTGTAAAATAGTTGAAAGGATTCATATTGGTCTGTATTATAGAGACTAAGGACAAGTATGCTATTGTGTCATTAAAATGATTCCACTCCTGGCTGGGTTGTGCGTGGATCCCAGTCAGTTACAAGGTGGTATTACAGTCCTGAATCTACTTAGCACTAAACATATGCCCCAGATCTGTGCATCAGTGGTGATTCTTCTGTACTTGCTCTTGAGTCATGCTCATGTAGTCTGATACCACCAGGACAGAGAAATCATTTTGCATTGCAGTTAAATCGTGACAGGAGCACTCTCCTTTGTACCCTCTTTATATAAGTGGATCTGTATAGAGGGGCAAATGCAAACAATCACAGGCAGACTTAAACAATACAGGTCCAGCACTAAATATTAAACTGAGCTCAGTGAGCTTGAATCAACTGGGCCCTTCTTTGAAATATTTTTGCAGAGAGAATGAAATTTTTGATACTTTGACTTATGCTTGCAACTTGCTGGGTTAACTGCAGCAGGCAGCCAAGCAAATCTGACACATTTTGGACTCTGACTGCCATATGGCACACAATTCTGCCTACCATCTCTGGTCAAATATTTTGGGATCTACCCTATGATAAAAACACCCAGAAAATTGATGAGAAGGCCTGTTTGAGAGTAGGAACAAAAGTCAAGAGACTTAGTGCCCAGCAAAAAATGCATAGGTAACAGCCAGATCTTCACAAGACCCATGTTTGTAATGGGAAACCTGAATCTAGATAATTTAGAGCTTTTTCTGCTCCCATAAACTGTCTTGCTCTTTTTTAGCAAAATAAGTACAGTATAGAGATATGTAGAACCATAAAATCTTGAAAACATATCTATTTTGGAATAAGAAAGGAGTTTATCTCTTTGAAATCCTTTTGGTATAGACCAAAAGGATTGTCTCATACCTCAATCAGAGGTAGCTTTCAGTAAAATTACGATACGACTTAGAAATACCTTGTCACAAAATATCTTTGTCACAAAACTACGGCTTGCTTGTAATATTCAAAGTTCAACAGAGGCAAATGCAGAGTCCTGTGCCTGGGGAAGAAGAACACTCTGTACCAGCTCAGGTTAGGGGCTGGTCTGCTGGAAAGCAGCTCTGCAGAGAAGGACCTGGGGGTCCTGGTGGACAACAAGCTGTGCATGAGCCAGCAGTGTGCCCTGGGTCCAAGAAGGCCAGTGGTATCCTGGGGTGCATTAGGAAGAGCATTGCCAGCAGGTCGAGGGAGATGATCCTGCCCCTCTACTCCGCCCTGCTGAGAAACATCTGAAGTGCTGTGTCCAGTTCTGGGCTCAACACAAGAGAGACATGGAGCTCCTGGAGGGGGTCCAGCAGAGGGCAACAAAGATGTTTAAGTGTCTGCAGCATCTCTCTTACAAGGAAGGGCTGAGACAACTGGGCCAGTTCAGTCTCAAGAAGAGACACCAGAGAGGAGACTTCATCAATGTCTATCAATGTCTGAAGGGACGGTGCCAAGAGGATGGAGATGGGCTTTTTCTGGTGATGCCAAGCAGCAGGATAAGAGGTAACTGACAGAAACTGATGGAGAAGAGGTTCCACCTCAATACAAAGAAGAAGGATACTGTGCAGGTATCCACTCCCAGAGAGGTTGTGGAGTCTCCTTCACTGGACGTACTTAAGAACTGTCTGGATGCAATCCTGGACAATGTGCTCTAGGATGATATTGAGCAGGAAGGTTGGAGCAGATGTCCCACTGTGGTCCTTTCTAACCTGATCCATCCCATGATTCTGTGATTTTACAGAACAGTGCTCTACTGTCAAAAGAACCATATAAATTCCATTATATTTTCACAAAATGTAAATTCCTGGCTGAAGAATATATATTGAGATTACTTGTTTTAAAAAAACACAGCAGTTAAGGATCAAAAAAAAGAGCTTGTATTCTCCAGGCTCAGAAAAATATTATTTGTCTCAGTCCAGTGCTTGGATCTTCTATTAAAACGACAATTTGCTCTTGAAAATGTTGGAAATAATTTGTAAATAAAACGAAAATTAATAATAATATTATTTTAG
Organism: Atrichornis clamosus; assembly: GCA_013400975.1. Lineage (NCBI taxonomy): Eukaryota > Metazoa > Chordata > Aves > Passeriformes > Menuridae > Atrichornis > Atrichornis clamosus. Next base: position 17,519 of record WBMZ01006581.1, read on the forward strand.
GTCAGAATATTTTATAATCAATTTGTTTCTAATGCAGTAATAACAAAAATATATAAACAGCAATATATATCTTTCTTAACTTTTGTTCCCTAAATAAATCTGCATTAACTTTGCATCAGAAAATCCATGTCCATATGCACAATCGGAGAAATCTACCAAATTTGCTTGAAGATAAAACATATATACAATCACCTTACAGGATGTGTGATGTGCCTAGTTCTTCCTTAAGCAACACACATTACACAGCATTTCATAAAGTTAAATTATAGGGGTTTATAAGATAATGTCATTTTTGAAAAAATATTATTATTAGGCCACAAAAGAGTTCCAGCTGTGGTTAATGAAATTTTACCCACATCCATAATTAATCAATGTTTCAACCTTGCAATATATTCTGAAGTGTAAAACAATTAAAAAATAATGTATTCAAAGACCCTTATCACTTATGTGGTCTTTTAGAAATGTATTGACTTTTTCCAAAGTTTGATTAGAAGTAATTTTCATCTAAATAGCACTTCATGAATTAATTCTGAATCAAATATTTCTTTTAGGACTAACAAAATATTCTTCTGAAATATCCTAGGTCTTATGGAAATATCTCCCTGTTCTTGTCTGTTATTTGTTCCTGTCCTTGCCACCTTCTGTTTCACCGAAAACCAGTACAAGTTTTGTATTATTTCTAGCCCTAACCTCAGGTGTAAGTTTCTTTTTGTTCCTCCTCTCTGCTCTCCTCACTCATTAGTGCTAGGAATGGGAACTTCTGTCTTGGAAAGAGATGGTTGCAGAGTACACTTCCACAGTAAGTGTATGCTAGTTATTCCTGCAGCACTCCAGGCATTGTAGCTGTACCTCCACAGGTGCTGGTGGGCTTGAAGCAGGATGGGAAGAGTAATGTGTTTGAAGGCAAGGAATAGCAGTACGGACCAAATAGCAGCACCAGGACCAAATCCCAGAACCACTGTCAGTAAAAGGCAGCACACTACTCAATCTACATCTAACAGCAGAGTGAAACCAGCACGATGCGTAAGCGAAGGTCTACTGGGGGCAAGAGTTGCAAGACTTTAATTACAAATATGTAATCAAGTATGTTCTGTGGTAAAGTTGGGCCTGTCCTGTAGCACACTGGCACTGTGTCTGTCTGCAGAGCGATTATTCTGGAGTCATTAATTCTTGGGTGGTCCGGGAAGTCTCTTGGTAGTCTGTATAGATGGATTGAGGTAGTCTGCATAGATGGATTGGATTGAGACAATGGACTAATTTCAAACTAGATCATTATCTGGACCTTTAGCATTAAGTACTCAACTGATTACTAGTGGAGTACTCCTGGTAAGAATTTTGGACAGGTCTAAAAACAGCCCAAGGCAATTCCAGCTGTGTCTAGTTCAATTTGTACACTTTGAAGTGCTGATTAACACCCTGGGTGGTGTGTCCCAAAGACTCCTGGAGGTGATTCCTGCTATAGAAGTAATTACATTTATGCAGACTATGAGTCTTCAATAAGAACTATTCCTGCAGACACAGTCAGGTGGATCAATCATTTGTACGCAGTTAATTTATTTAAGACATATTTTGCAAATTCTGAAGACATATAAAGAGCAAGGAATTATGGATGTGCTAGGTCCAGATGGGCTGAAAGAAGTACACAAAACAGTTTTTGAGGAGTTTTTCCTAGTCCAGCTGAAGATGCTGCTACAAAGACTCCTATAACAGATTTCTCTTCAAATACAGGAACCCCATCACCACCCAAGAGTGGTTAACCATCTTGTTTCGGGACTCAATTCCTCATGCAATGAGTACCTCTGTGAAGATCCAAAAAAATTAGGTTTTTCTTTATTATCCCCATAATGTAGCTATATAATAGTTATTATAATTTATTTATATCCAAATAAATTAGAGTTTATTTAATAAGTACTGCCATGCCTGCCTATGAAATGAAAAGAATATGCTGTACATCATTCTGATTTACACCAAATTATGCCCTAATGGTAATTTTCTGTGATAAACTACTAACCAGCCAATAAATAAATGTGAGTTTTTTGCTTATATTTTCTTGATCTTCAAGGAATGTTTTCAATCAGTTATTTGAATTGTTGTGTGAACAGTGCTTTCTCATATCTTTTCAGAAAAGCTCAATCATGTCTTCTCTCAGACAAAGTCCAATATTCTCCTTTTTTTTTGGTAATTCACATTATGGGGGAAGTGGAAGAAAGCCTCCTCACTGTCAGAGAAGTCAAAGTGAAAATGCATTTCTGCAGGAGAAAATCACATCACCTTCATCAAAACAGGACCAGAAGCACTTACAAACCTATAGCAATAAAACAAATCTTCAAAGAGAATAAGAACAAAAAGTCTTTTGTGTTTGGGTCCTACAGTGCTCCCCTGGAAGTTACAGAGAATCTGAGGCTGCCACTTCATACCAGAGCTTCCAGAAATCTCAGTGGCAACTGGAAATACTGTCCTTCCTTTTAGAAGTTCAGGCTCCCTTAGAAGTTCCTGCTTCTGCTGGATGAAGCATCACTAGATAACACATTGTCTTATTTTTGGGAAAGTGTTTTGTTTCATGATCCTCATTAGTTTGTGTTAGATGGAAATAACCACAGGGTACTCTGATTATACACAGTACATATTTCACAGTATCTCAATTTGAAAAAGATTATTGAGGAATTAAAATGGTTATTTTCCAATAGAAGCTGTTGATCAGCGAACAAGTTACTATTATTGACAAATGAACTAAGAAAATCCATTCTGAAGAGACTTTTAAATTGAATTAGAAAGAAAACTTCCTTATCAATCTAAACCATGGGATGAATATCCATCCCAGTCTGTAGACACATATTCCACTTCCCTGCAATATTTTTGTGAATAGTTGTAAATAGACGGCAACATATATTCTACAACGTGCAAGCCCCAAGTGCAGAAAGAAGACAAACAAGAGATATTAAATTGATGGTACATGACATTTTCAGTTTATCCAGATTCTTTCTGATTCATTATGCTAAAAAGTTTATTATTATATTAGTTTCAGAAAAGTTTCTTCTCCTTGGATGTTTGCCCAGCTCTCATCTATGATAATTTTTCTTTTCTGGCCTAATTATAGACTCTGTAGTTCTAGCTTTTTTTTTTTTGTGGTTATGCTTTTAAGTTATTAAGAAAAAAAGTAAGAATATAAACTTATTTCCTTCTTCTAACTATCTCAAGAAAACATTGCACAAGACATTCCAGGTTGCATAGGTTTAAGAGGATAAGATTTTATTGTAAACCCAACAAAGTTTTATTATTCTTGGAAAAATTCTTTCCTTTCACTACAGAAAACAGGGAGTTACCATCTTTGTGTGTGATATATTGGTTTGGCATAATTTAGGAAGCAGATGCAGTCACTCACAGTTTATTCTGCTGGTTTATTTTTTTTCAAATAAATTTTGATAAAAGCTCATATGGACTGCAAAATTAAAATCTTTGTTTTAAAAAGTTGAAGTTTTACTACCACACACAGAGTGTAACTTTGAAAGCTGTACAGTGAAAAATAAATTGTTTTGTGATTTTAGCAGTTGTGATGGTCTGGTCATGGTTTTAAGTCCAGCTGAGATGAAACACCATGCAGCCACTTGCTCAATTCCCTCCTCTCTTCCACTCCATCCCTGTGAAATGGGGAGGAGAATGAAAGTAAAACTAGTATGTAGAGAACAGCAGTTTAATAATTGAAAATAAATGAAAATAAAATAATAATACTAAATTTGTAAATAATAATAATAATAATGATAAGAAAAACAGAAAAAAACCAAGCGATGCACATTGCAATTGCTCGCCACCTGCTGACTGAAGCCAGACCTGCCTTCCCAAGCCCAGATTGGTAACTGCCCCCAATTAATCCACTGTATTAATAACATGATGTTCTGTGCTGTGAAATATCACTTTGGTCAGTTCGGGTCATCAGTCCCAGCTAAGCTCCCTCCCAGTTTCTTTTGCATTCCTCCTCATTGGCAGAGCATGAGATAAGGGCAAAAAGTCCCTGATTTTGGATAAATACAGCTTAGCAAAAAACAAAACATCAATGTATTATCAACGTCATTCTCATTCCAAATCCAAAACACAGGCCTGTAACAGCCACTGAGAAGAAATTAAGTCTACCTTAGCTGAAACCTGGACATCTTCACATTTAAAATTTCATGTCCAATTAGAACAAGGTGGAACAGCAGGCAAATGGAAATACATGTGGTCTTTGGAATCTAGGCTTGGAACAGCTTGTGACAACATTCCCTCACATGCCCTTGCAGAATCCAGGACGGTTACAATGCTTGAAAAGTAGAACATCTCATTTCATAGGTCAGCATATTTACAGGTGGGTGTGAAGTAGATAAGATATTTGAGAAACTTTTAATTATTTACAATGTAGTAGAATTAATGACTGCAAATCTTGCACTAGCATATGGCAAGTGAAGTCATAGTCAGGGGAGAACTGGTCAAAACCATGTACAGTACTTGTTTAGTACACAATTTTTTTCTGGGCCTTTAAACAAATAAAATTTTCATGGAAAGTTGCTAATACTGTTGCTGAGAGTATTCCTTACTATAATTTTTTTCTGATATTTTGAAACACAAGGATTACAGATGGTTGAAGGGAACTTGAAATATTTGATAACAGTTCTCTGGTTCTAAAACAGAAATAGTACATATACCTGTGATTTGTATTGAAATAATTTAATCATAGAATCATTAAATTTGAAAAGACAACTAAAAATCATCACGTTCAACTGTTAAGTTTACACTGCGATCCACAGAACTCAGATAAGATCTCAAATAGTGCTACAAAATAACAAATAATTCTTTTGTCCATTTTTTTCCCAAAGAAAAGTCTGTCTGCCACTAACACATGTAAGTACACAACTGCTGACCTCTCTTTTCAGTCTAATACCTCTCAAATACAAGATACCCAAACAGAAAGGCAGAAGACACTTGCTAAAGCTGTCAGTCTGTTTCAATTCAATAGAAAAAGGTTTTATTTCATATGATACACAACCACAGTACAAAAACATCATAGTAAGACACAAAGTCACAAAAAAACACCACCACAATAAATATGACCACCATTAAATATTACTAGTAATAACATTAACAATAATAGATAAATTACTTAAATATACATTTTGAGTAAGGATCCAGAGAAAGCCCAAACCAGTATGTTTCTGGACTACTGATCGTCAGAAATTAGAATATATCTAAGTATATCAGAGAAAAGAACTCTCAACTTCTTACATTTATTACACTTTTTTTCTTAGGTTGCTGCTCACTACCATTAAATATAGAATACAAAATTTAGTGGAATTTTAAGAACCAAGACACACCAAAAATTTCCACTCATAATGAATCAAGATGGTCTTTTAAACTTCTCAGTGTAATAAAAACTGTAAACCTTTACTAGGTTCATATTTAATGTGCAATCCAAGATTCGGCTCACAATATTTCAAGCACATAGTGTTAAAACATGTACTCTACATTCAAGACTTGAGCTCTCATTATCATTTCTGATGGTTGACAGACATCACCTCCACAGGACAATTTTACCTGAGATCATGGACAGATGGAATGAATGACTCTCTCAAGCTGGTCACTGTTGCCATCTGCAATAGAAGGAAAGGCAGCCTCTAACTTTAACTCCAACTTTGACATCCCAAAAATCAGAATAAAATAATTTGAACTTTCATGCATATTATGTCTGAAAAAAATATGTGAAAACTTTAAAGTTAACTTTAACTTGTGAAATACACAGTGCAATTTATTCCTTTTCAGATCTGAAATGCAATACCTCAAATCTAGACTTGAAAAGAGAGAAGGAATTATTACTAGACAAAAAGATTACCATAGGTATGATGAACATGACAAAGGTCATATTCCTAAAGGCTAGAGTCAGCAGGAGGTGCACTGCCCAAACTTCAAATGACACTTGCAACTTCTGCTATAGCAGGTTCTCCAGCTATGAGAGCACAGTGTCTCTTCTGGCAGAAATCCTGCAGGTGTAGCAACTTAGCATCAAGTGCCCTCTGTTTTCTCCCTTGGTTAATCTGTGCATGTCTGCACAAATGTTAACACCAAGTTCTGTATAAGCTGGGATGCCACTGCTACTGTCCTGGTAAAAAACTCCTAGTCTCCCTCAGCATCGAACAGTGTGTAATTCTGAGGGATTCTAGGTGGTTAAATTTGTCCAATTGACCGTTATTCAGGAAAGAGAGTGGGATTAAAATAAAGGTACAGCATTTACCTTAATCAGGGATGAACAGAGTAGAGATAAATAAATGTCATATTTTTCGTCATTCTACCTACTACTGTTCTATGTATTTGTCTTTATATAAATTGTATTGAGACAAATCAAATTGAAAACTAACAAAAGAATTGCAGTTTTATAGGATGTGTAAGTACTAGGTGGATCATGAGATGGAGTATGAAGTTTCAAAGCATTTAAACTTATGTTGGTGATCTGGAAAAATGATGGAGTTTTTTGTTTGCCTTTTAAAGTCTACAGCTAACCCCTTTCTTCTCACAGCATACAGAATAGCCAGCCATCAGATTAAAGTATTTACCTTTCTAGGTTGCTTTTCTCTAAAATATACTTTGTCTTCACATGAAGCACCAGACCTTGATTAAGGTCTCCAAAAAAAAGGAGAATAATCTCTGAGGCACTGGTGCACTTGAAAGAGTAACTCTTTTGCTAAAATACATTGTATGAGAGGACTTAAAATGTCAAGTAAATCTAACTATTGAGACAGAATATTGCCTTGTGATCTTAACGTGAACTACAGTTTTCTTTATTCCTATGGAACTGTAGGATACTTCATAATATACACACTAAGAAAAATAGGAAATAACTTTCCATAGGAAACCTATCATTTTAAAAACATATGGGCCACAATTAACTTCTGTCTTAGAGAAGAAAAAAGGTTAAAAACTATGGTTTACTCTCAATTCTTACCTATATTAGCTACTGTATTACTTTACACATGTACTTCTTTATTGTTTGACTTCTTGTACACAAAAACGTTCTCACAGACTCCTCCACACATGCAAACCATAGAATTATATCATAGAGGAGGTGTAAAGAAATTTCTGTAAAAATACCTGTGCATGAAAATGAGAGAAATTGATTTCACAGTCCTGCTACTGTTGATTTCACAGTCCTGCTACTGTAGGTACAACAATTTTCTGCAGTTGCATCACTCATTTTCTGTCTTAAAATATAGATAGGGAGCAACCATAGATAAACTGAAGTGTAACATTATATTTTATCATTTCCCTTTGTATAGTCTGTAATTATAAATATTCATACTGTTGATTAGTTGTTTAATTTTTTATTTGTTTGGGGGTTTTTTAGCAAGAAAAAATTGAAAACAGAATTTTTATTTAATTTCACCCATCTTGTGTATTGTTTTGATGGCAATAAATTGACACTCCAGTTCTAGATTCTAATAACAAAATTAATAGATTAACAGTCTTACACAGTTTGAGATTTTCAGCTCCCGTTTATGCCATTAATGTTTTAAACATTCAAAAATATTCCTTTAGAGTTACAAAATTAACTTTTGTCACTAGAGCCAGTGTAAAATGAATGTGACTCCAAGTAGGTAAAACTAATTGATTCGAATTGGGGTTGCAAAACTGAAGCTACTAAGTATAATAATAGCTAAGAAAAAAGATTATACATTGTTACTTTTTCTTGCAATCACATAATTTTTCAAACCAGGTGACTGAAAATTTTATTGTAATATTGCAGATACAAAAATCCATGCTTAAATCTTCCAAATACTGTGACTGTGAATAAAAATAATTTTTTAGAGATGTGTATTGTGGGGGGAAAATTTGCACTCTTTTAATCTGGAGAGCATATCAGAAAACACTAGATGACTCTGTTTAGGCAACTGCACAGTCTAGATGTCTAAAGTTGGGCCTTTATTTGAAGATTTTTTTTTATATTTCCCTGATGAGCAATAGAAAGAGATAGGCATATATTTAAAGTAAAATCCCTATATGCTCACCATCATGACATTGGATGTCCTCAGTAAAGAATATACAGTTGAAAAGGATTCAACCCTATTGCTCTCTTCAAAGTGTTTGTTCTGATTGGTCAGATTTTATATTCTAAATCGGGTTGAGGCCATTATAGGCTTCCCCCATGCTGGTCTGGAGAATTTAAGATATTTTCACTTCTTGATTAACTCAGGGAGGGCTATTAAAAAAAAAATACTCAAATTATATAGCCCTTTATATAAAAGTCACCCTGAGGTTCTTTTCTTTTAACAAGTTTAGCTTTTTTAATAGCAGCTGTGATTACTCCTCACATTTGTTCCTGAGTTTTGGGAACCCATGGCTCATCTCCTCCAAGTCATATTCTTACTTTCATATTGGTAAAAACATACATCTTTCATATAAGTTTCTGGGATGCAATTTAAATTTGATGAAATTGTCAAATACTGAAATTGCATTTTATTTTCTGTTGTGATGTACATTATTCTCTTTGTGTTTCAAATGTTTTTATTATTGCTACTTCTTTTTCCATTTTACGCAGATTGGGACTTCACTTAATCTACTGAATATTGAAGACAAGGCAGTGCCCCACTGGATCAGTTTATCTGTGCATTATGTATGTATAAAAAAACCTGACATAATAAAATTGTTGAAGCATGCAAGCTAAGGCTGAAATCTTCAGAGTTTCAGGTCATCTGAGACTTAGTTAAAGCTGATGGATTTGTAGTGAAGTATTAATAAGATAAGTGCTATTTGTCACTTGTTTATATATAATGTTGGAGAGAGTCTGTTAATAAAAGTGCTTTCCAATAATTGTTAGACCATGCCATAGTCTTGTGCTCTAATAAAACAGTCTTATAACAGTTTATAACAATTTTAAATGCACATAAAACACAAAATTGCATGAAATGGTCCAAGTACTTCCTCAGATAATGAGTAAAACAACACTACTGCATTGTAGCTTACCACGCAAAATGGTATAACAAAGAATTTTTAAAAAAGCATTTAAATAGTTGGAATATTTGAGGTTAAGGCTACTGTTGCCATTAAGTAAACTTTAATCATCTGTGTTTGCATTTAGCAGAAGTTTTGTGTAAACAAACTGTGGTTTTAAGATTTCCAAACCGTCCAGAAATTATCAATGCATGAAGAGCTGGGGTATGTGCATTTGCAATATGCCTGTGTGGAACAGTAAGATGCTTTGTTAACATAGTCAGCTACTGTCTGTTGAACAGATTTGTCTCAGTGGTTTCAAGTAGTTGTAGAAATGTAGATCAAAAAGTAGCACGGCCGTGCTAGGCCTTGTATGAATGCACTGCTAGCACACTAATCTGCTTAAGATAATACATATCCCACTGCTCAGCCAGGCTGCTATGTTAAGAGAATAACATTTCTTACAGTCCTAAGTCCAGCTTGTTTGGAACCACCTGTGTATTCTTTCTTCAGGGTACTATATTGCCATGCAGGTGTGTCTTCACACATTGAGAGTGCAACCATTACTTATGCTGCTGGGTATTTTGTATCTTCTTCAAAGTTGGTGATGCTATGTATTTTTCAGAGTAAGGCAAATATTTCTTTGGTTTTGTATCTCTCACCAGTAACATTTCCTGAACTCAGAAAAATAATGGGAGTTATGGAGAGATTTGGTGCTCACTGTTTATATCTGTATTTATGCCTAGTTCATAATTTCATTTGCTGGTTGGTTGGGGGTTTTTTTAAACATTACTGTCTCCTGGTGTTACTATGGCTAACGCGTTAGAATTTCTGGACGGAGAAAGAATATTTCCATGGAAGGAAAATATTGTGGGGAGGGAGAGGGTGAGAAGGAACAAGGAGTCTTCAGATGTAAGGACAGACCTTTCTTGGAGAGTCAGTGGTCACTGGGTGGACTTTTTGAGGCCCAAGAAAACATCGCATTCTTGTACCAAGAACAAATCTGAAAGAAAGGACTTGACCTGAAAGGCCACTGTAGGCAGAGTAAAGATTTGTCTAAAAACCTCCTATATTTTTGTTTTGTCTTATTCTGCTCTTAAAAAATTCTTTTCTTCTAGTACTTACAAATTCTTATTTAGACATTGGAATGGTTTGGGAAAGTACAGTTCTAAATGTGCAAAAAGCCTTTTCATGTTTTTAACCCATCATTTCAAATTTGCAAGTAGACCCTCCTCAAAACAGTGACCAACTTGGAAATCTGACAGAAGAGACATTCAGCCACACTTGACTTTTCAGGAAACTACCCAATAGGTAACATGTACACAGATGGCATATAAATGGGATTCATACCATCCAAAAGTGATTTCTGTTTCAGCAGTGTAAGATTTCAGCTAGTTTCAGGAAAGGAAAAGACTGATATGTAAGTATTTCAGACAGTCATTTACAGTGTTCAACGTTTCAAGTACCTGGTAAAAATTGTGGAGTCTACATTGTTCCCTAGTAGTCAGATTTGTGTACTCTGAGCGAAAACTCGAGTGTATTCCAAATCCTTTAAAAATTAAACATATACATAACTCTCAAATGAATGATGACAGTGGAAACAGAAGCATTTATACCACTACAAGTATTGGGTGAGCAGACAACAAATACTGGGAAAATTACTGAGAGCTTCATTTTGTGATTGGATCCAGCTGAAAGAAGAAAATAAGACAAAAAAAGGGACATTTTTAGACCTGATTATAGAAAGGATAAAAAATGGCAATCAGGTGTGTTGTCCTTTGGAATTAATTCGGACTAAAAGTGATTGAAATCTCCTCACCTATGATATCCAGGAATAAAATCTGAGGAAAACAGTATAAAGTGCATGGTAAAGCGAAATTCATCACTAGCAACAACACGGACTGGAAAACCTCCTCACTTTTTTTCTTTCCAGAGTGACTTTGACCTTATGATACAGGGGTTAAAAAGGTATAACATTTTGGTTAGCCACAGGCTTATGATTAAAACAGTGACGAAGTGTTGACACCTGGTTAAAACTCACTGAAGAGAAACTGTACACCATCAATAATTTTACAAAGGCATAATGATACAGTGTAATTCAGCACTGATTAAAAATATTTACATTAAAGTTCAATTTCATATTTATTAAAATATCATTATTGAATTTAAATTCATAACAGTTATTAATAGTAAGGAATAAAAAGTTATTACTGCTTGCAATATGAAAAAATACATTAAAATATCTGAAGAAAGTTATCTACGGATAAAAACCAATTTAAAAAAAAAAATTAAGGAGTCTTCAGCTGCATGACTCAGGTATGAAAACTCACAGAAGATTTCTTTGTAGAATTCCCACTTTCCAGACAGTATGCCTTTCTGACTGCTTTAGGCAGCCATCTCTCCAGTGACACAAAGACATATTTACATTAACCTAATGGGTAAGTAAAGTGCCTTTCAGAAAAGTGTTGGGAATTAATAGGGAAGTTAAATGTCTGTTCAGTTTTCACACTTCCTATCAGTATTACCGTCACCCCAAGAATCTGGGATGATGCAGCTTTAAGATGGCTTAGGCGGTTCTACTGTTTGTCAAGGATGACCATACATAGCTTTCTATTCAAACTGCTTCTTTCCTCAAGGTTCTAATGAAAAAAGGAGGAGTAAAGATGCCTACCAAATGTCAAGGGGAGATTGGAAGTCGTGGTCACTGGAAGAGAACCACACTGTTCACTGACATATGACCTAAATCTATTTGCTTGACAGGATGGATTAAGTGGGTGGATAACAATTCCTCTCCTCAGAAACAAATGTCCACACAAGTCAGAGATTCAGAACCACCAGTTCACTTGAGATCAGCATAAGTCTTAGAAGAATATAACCCTGACTCCTCTCAGTTGATGTGTCAGGCCCATGGATGAGAAAATCATTCTCCTTTGTACTCCAGCTTCCACCTGTTGGATGTCCACCTATGGTGTCTCCATAAAAGGCTATTGTTCATAAATTTACAGCATTAGCTAGTTGGCATTAGTTGCCTACAGCTTTACCAAACACCTACCACCAGGTAATCAGAAGTGTCCTGTGCTTTTGATCATACCTCCTCAACATGTGATGAAAAACAGAAAAAACTTTCAGTTATAGTTTTTAATTTCGATAATTGAAGTTAGCTACATAAAAGACAGTTGCCAGATTTTCAGATGTTTTCTGGGCATTTAGGTCTCATTATCATTAATAGGGTCAGAAGTGCTCAGTACTTGTGAAAAAGTCAGGCTGTACAGTGACACGACAGAATATGGCTTCGAGTTCCTAATTTTAAACATTGCAATTTGGCAAACTATGCCTGTAAGTTTTTCTGACTATGTGAAGTTGCAATCCATAGAGTTGTTCTGCAAGTCTAAGGTCACCATGCAATGTTACACATTTAAGTTTGTCTAGGTTATTCACTCTATAGTGTCTTATGGTATTAATCCTGGTCAATGCCATACAGACAGAATTGATAACTACTTATGAGATCATAACTGCAACATTGCCAGTTGATAAAGGTTAGAGACATTAGAGCTGATTTTTCCTGTAGGACACAGCATGCTAGAATTTAATTGTAATCTTGCTTCATTACCCATCACATTTCCTATTAAATAGCACAATGATTGTCTTTATGTCTTTATTTCTCACATCCTAAATTATTGCCATTTGGGATCATAAAAAAGCATTCCTACATAGCTGAACACATTACTTTATACTGAAAATTATTTTCTTTCTAATTACTTAGGAATTTATAGTTCAGGATGCCCACTGAAGGACTGTCAACCTTACTTTGGGGATTTTTATAGTAATTTGAGGAGATTTAACTGTATATTATATTTTACCCCCAAAAAAGGAACAGCTGGCCTATTTATGTACATCAGCAAATGTCAGTTCCTTTAGAAAATTAAGGGCTTACTGCATAGTTATCATCACCAAAATAACCAGTAGTTGGTAGAGACAGAATTTCGTGTTTCCATCTGCTCTGAGGAATTCTTTTCCACTTTATCTTCATTAATAAGTGTTATTATTTTTAATAGTAATAATATGAATTAGATTAACAAGAACCTGTCTTAGAGCACTGGAATGAGTGTCACCCTAGACCTCATTGCCAAATCCTAAGAGCATCTGTCAAGGTAAGTGCACTTGTGTCTGAAGAGGAGCATGTTTACTTCCTTAAGGATTATTTTGTTGCCAGAGGTGTTGATTTAAATTAATTACTCTATTTAGACAATTAGGTCTGTAATTTTTTTGAAGGGAAAAGGGTCCATGGGTGACTCCAATCAAAATTCTCTACATCACAAAATTACACCTAAACACTGTAAGTATTTTAACACTAAATATATGATTCAGAAATTGATCACCTAATATGGTTTTACATGTCTGTTACAAAATCCTCCAAAAAAATTCAAATCAACTGGAGTTTCCCCTTCTTATGGCTTATGTGATTAGGCAGCTTTCTACAATTTCACTTTAGACCTGAAAGAACTGTTGCTTCTAATTGGCTTAATTCAATGGAAAACGTGATATGTCCATAAATAACTTAAATGTAGATTTTATGCTTATGAACTAACACATTGTTTTATAAATAAATAAAAAACACCCTCAAACTGAAGACTACTTGCATATACAATCTAGCATGTACAGAATGGCAATAATAAAATTTTCTTTTGTGTCACATTTCTAATTTGTATACACAATAAGTATTTTGTTATTTAAAAGATGGAATAGTCATGTGAATTTAGTATTTAGCTATGAATTTACATTCTGCTTAAAAACATGAAGAAAAAAATTTTGCCTTATTAGCAAAAGAAGATTGTATCTTGACTGAATTCACATAGTTTTCTGATATAAAGGTATACTCTCAGATGAAAATCGGATAGCATATTGACATATTTTCTAATGACCCTTTAAGGCTTGCTCCTATTATATCTCTTTTGTTATTAAATTCTATTTTTTAAAGCATATCATTATATTTATTACAATCTTTATTTTGTCAGTTATTCTAATAAACATGATAATGAAATGTGAGCCTAGTTGTTTTTACATAGGCAGAAAAATGTAAATATACCCAAGTCAATCTTCTACTTGGACTGTTAAAATTAACATTTAAATATAAGAAGCAATGTAAATCTTTATAATAATAAAATAATCCTTTTGCTACAAGGATGCAAGTTTTATAAATCATTTTCACTCGTGATTATAGCCACCAGGTTTATGTTAAATTAATTTTACAAACACAGAAAATAAGAATTTGAATTGCAGTCAAGTCCCAAGACAGTGAAATCAAGATCAGTTTTATTGTCTTAAGTAATGCTGCCCATTTAAACAGTGCCTGGAAAGTCATCCCCAATCAAACAAATCCATACATACATTTTACATAACTCTCTTTCCTTTCTGCAAATACAGTATTAGCTGTCTGGTTGTTTAATTTTTTTTCCCCCACTATTTTATAGGTACAGAAAATAAGAAGGAGCTAGTATCCTTGAGAGCATTACTGTAAGTAGTCTAGTGGATTGGGGGACAGAAGGTGATTGGCATGGAGCACTTCAGAAAATCAAGCCTCTACTTTATGATGCTGTGACTAAATGACATACAGGATGATGTGAGAAGCAGTAGAATACTTAAATAATCGTGGTCCCTTTGCAGTATTGCAGGGTAATAAGAGCACAATAAAAGCAACTGCCTCTAACGTGAATGATTTTCACAGCTTTGCATTTAGTGCCTAAGAAAGTTGCTATTTTATTTACATTGATCCAGCATTCGGAATTTCTGAATGTGAAGGTCACCTCTTCCTGAATAAAACTGACATCCCCTTACAAGAACCAAAACCAAACCAAACCAAACAGTTGAAAGGGATGGTTTGTCATAAGCTATCAAAACCTCTCCAACTATTGAAGGGTTTTCCCCACACACCTGTATTTTATCCTTTCATTTAACATCTTTCATGATGTCAAGTAGGGCTCTTTCCTCAGAGGATTCCTATATTTGCAAACTAAATAAGTGCAGGGTTCATGCACTGACCTGAGACCACTGATACAGCTTAATTGTACAGTCTATGGCTT
Source organism: Atrichornis clamosus (assembly GCA_013400975.1). Taxonomy (NCBI): domain Eukaryota; kingdom Metazoa; phylum Chordata; class Aves; order Passeriformes; family Menuridae; genus Atrichornis; species Atrichornis clamosus. The sequence goes on from WBMZ01006581.1 coordinate 32,545, forward strand.
GGCTTTAGCCTGCACCATTTAACATGTTCCCAAATGTTTTGAAACAGCTGAAGAACAGTTTACACCAAAGAACACTTCCAGCACGCAGTTTTGATGTGGACAGCTTACTTTGAAGCATCAAAGAAGGTAGCCTTTTGGACACAAGCTATGTCAAGTCATTTGTTGCCATAACCAGAGAACAGTTCCTGGACCATTTTATTTTTTAGGAAAGCTTTTGCTTCAAAGAAAAGCTTTGAGCCCTTTACGCATGAATTTCCCCATTCACCACCTTACTGCTTCTCCACAAAGACACTGAGGGCATCATGCCCATCCACCTTGCCAAGAGAATCGGGATGATATTCAGAGCTGAGACTAAGAGAGAATGAAGAGAACAAAGTCTGTGTGGGAGGTAGGGTTGACGTATAAATACACCCCCCTCAGTCAAAGCGTAGCTTGTCCATTTATCTACCAAGCCGCCTGCTGTACCCAAAGAGATGAAGTGGTGCAATGGGACACACCAGAGGACAAGGATACTTTCTGTGCCTACTGGAACAACAGATGGACCTAACTTCATTGTTACTCTGTTTGCCACCACAATGCTATTTACCTTTGCCTCCATCTGTTCTTTCTTGTCATGAGCTTATGTTGTGAATGCTCTGGATCAGCGACTGCATCTTGCCAAGCTCAGTGGGGCCCTGATTGCTGCCTGGAGACAGGCTGTTAGGCTATATATTCACAAGGGAAATTTATGCCACAGCTACTTAGTGAAATTTATACTGTGCAGTCCAGACAGCTAGGTGTTTTGTGTGTTATTTGGGTAGGACTTGGTGATAAAGAATGGAATATACAAAGGCCAACACACACAAAAAATCGCATTCATTTAAACAGTACGAATAACTCTAGGGGAAAACAGGAACTAAGGATATAGTCACTTAACTCACAACTTCAGGGAATATTTAAATCCATATGAGATTCCTATATGTGTGGCTCTGTGGAGATTAGGGCCAAGAACGTGACCAGAGACCTAGTATATTGCTAAATAAGTCTGGAAAATAGGGACAAGCTACTGATACCACTCATCTTCTCTGATAATTCAGTAATAGAGCACTCCACCTGTGATACAGGACAGCTAACATCAAATTCATTTTTCTGCCTGGGTAGATATGAACATGTATCTCCAACTGCAATCACTAGTCAGCTGGGTATTTGGAGATGAGATTCAGTCACACTCACCAGTCGAGTACAAAGTGAAAAGACAGTATTTTCTGGCCTAAAGGAAGACCGAAAGACAGCGCATGCAGGCTTGACTCTGTGGCTTCTTGCCATGGCAGCCAGCTTGAAGTCAGCACACCTGATATTGCATCTCCACTGTTCAAGTTTGTGTTGGATACCACTGCTTATATCCTACACAATAACTCCATAAGGAATCAAGACTTCTAAAACATGTCATGGAAAGTACACTGACAAATAGGTTATAGAGAGATCCCAATTGAGTATTGTCAATAATGCAACAGTATCCTTTTTCTTACTTCATTATAAAAAAAAAAATAGTAAAGAAAGTTCAACTTGAATGCCTGAACACTCAGAGGTATAAAATTGTTTAATTAAATATCAATTAAAATTCATAATCTACTTTTTCTACCCATGGGAATCTCCAACGTACAAAGTGAGACCAAGAAAAGAGCTTCTGAGGAGAAAGGATGTGTTTATGGTTAGTGATGTTCCCATTACGTATAGAATTCTAGCCTTCCTTCTTCCATCATGGTTTTAGTCTTATCGCTTAAACCAATTCCTTCACATGCGAATGAACATAGTGCCTTTTTTTTTAAAATATGTTCTCTAAGAAAAATAAAATCAGATTTAAAGAAATAGCAAGAACTCATGACTGCAGCAAAAGTTATTTGAAGTTGCCTGTCATCTGCTATCATTTTTTATATTGACAGGTCTCCCAAGATAATAAATGCTAAGGAGTTTCAAAGCAGTCATAAAAGCATGATTTCTTCACAATTTCTCCTTCAGGTTTTCATGTCTTATGTATCAACAGTCAATAAAAATGAAAAAATATGTGCAGATTCAATTAATTTTTTTAGAGAAAGTGAATGAGATTATGAGTTTCCTTTACACTGCACTTCCAAACACTTGCCCGTCTGACCAGCTCTCAATCTCCTCGCCTGCCTTCATCCATTTTCCATCCTTCACCTTTACTGTGACTGCTCCATTCTAGGAACCTCCTCATTGTTCTGCCTTTCTTGTTCTTACAGTGTTTTCTGCCTGTCTGTGTTCTTCCACCTGTGCCTATGTTCTTATTCTGTATTCCTCCTTCCTTCACCAGATTCTTCTTTCGTTAGGTGCAGTTCTTGCTTTACTCTACTTCCTTGGCAGTAACAGCTGAAGCACTACATACCCTAGTGAGACAGAGCATACCTAGTGCAGGAGTAGATTAGAGATCTCCGAATTAGTTCCAGTGAGATAACAGCTTATGTGCCAGCATCAGTTTAGTGGATTATTTGTATTCATGTCACAACTATTTAACAGTGATTTAAGTGGTCAGGCTCATCTAGAGCATGAAGTCTTAAAGATTTTTACTTATAAAGACTGAATTGTTTAGAAAACAAGTTCTGTGAGGAGCAGCTGAGGAACTGAGGTTGCTTCTTCCCTCTGGAGAAAAGTGGGCTCAGGGGGAGACCTTGTTGCTCTCTACAACTACCTGAATAGAGGCTGTAGCAAGGTGGGGGGCGGGCTCTTTTCTGAACTTATTTGTAATAGGACAAAAAGAAACTGCCTCAAGTTGCACCAGGAGAGGTTTAGATTGGCTATTAGTAAAAATTTCCTCACTGAAAGGGCTATCAAGCATTGGAACTGTCTGCCAGGGGATGGGTAGTCACCATTCCTGGAGGTTTTTAAAAGATGTGTTGATGTAGTGGCTAGGTACATGGTTCAGTGGGAGACCTGGCAGTGTTATGTTAATGGTTGTACTCACATTTTTTACTGATTTTACTGGTCTTTTCCAGACTGAGATTGTGATTCCAGACTGAGTCTGTGATTCTGTGATGCTTGTGGTAAATAAAGTTGACACAACTGTTGACATGAACACCGGAAGTGAGAAACAGCAACTCTTTAAGCAACAATTAGGTTTTAAAAGCATATTCTATCTATAGCAAAACCTTAAACCATGAAAAATTAACCTGCTAAGTGGTTAGATGACAAAATGTGAAGCATATAATAAGGCTGGCATGAAAAAATTGTTTTTGTCAAAACTATCCTGGAAAAATGTTAACAATACAGTAGTTTAATAATTCCAGAAGGTGATAACACAAAGAAGAATGGAGAATCAATATGCGTATAATGAGAGGCTGTGGTTCCACAACCTATTTTGTGAGGTGCTATCCTTGGCTCAGATTGGCAACAGATCAAACCTAGCTCAAGTTATACAAGCAAAATAAGGTTTTATTATTCCAGGAGAAATAAATGTGAAATGAAGTTTGTGGGGTCTGCACAGTCCCATTTCCAGACTCTTGGTGGGTATTTCAGTGATGCAGTCATCTGCCATCAGACATTACCTTCTAAGAGCTAAAGATACTTTCAGGATATATTAAAGCCATGTTGAGTACCATTTCAGCAAACAGCATACACAGAAGAACACATTCCTCAAAAAGTATTTCCAGAACCTTATTACCTGTTGAAAATTCATGCAGCCTATCTTAAAAAGCAAACATGCACTGTAGCTGTTAGCTGGAAGACCGGGCATGTCTAATATATGCAGGATTGAAAAGCCACTTTAGAACAATTCAGAAGATTCGAAAAGCTGAAGGTCTATCCAGCCTTCCATGTTAATGGAACTAAGTAGTAGAATAAAATAAATGCAACTATATCTCAGGTGAACTTATGTTTTGGTATCTGAACATGATTTAGTGCTGTGTGAATGGAAAGGACACACATTTACAATTTTGACTTAGTAAAGTACAACCGGCTTAATGTTTATAAAACAGCAGCAATTGATGAATATTAAGTCAGATGCTATGCAGTCTGCACTGGCAAATATGGTGCAAAATCTGAATGATTGCTATGACAGCAAATGTAAACTATTGCAAAGTTGGTTTAGAACAGCAGGCCATAACCAAACAGAATCCAGCAAAACAAATCAAAGAGTAAAATATTTTAGTCTTATGAATAGTAACTATGTGAGTAACAGTAATGATATTGACTGTAAGGAATGCATCAGCAAGCCTGAATTTAAGAAGCTTCAGCTGAGAATGGGTATCATAATTCATTGCAAATCTTCAAAAAAATATTATTCTACATTTCTTATTATTCCATTTCTTCTAACTCATTTCCAGATATCATTACTTTATTCTATAGATCAGGTAGCCTTACAGACAAAAGATCCAGAAAAGCTTTTTTCTGTAATTTTACTTGAGACTAAAGCATTAAAGGAGATATTGTTTTATTAAAATGACAGTACATCAGCTGGATCTGCTTTGTCCTCATAACTTCATCATGCAAGTGATAGTGGTTTTGTCCATATTTTAAGGATAAAAACATCTTTGTGGGTAAAGTTCGACTAAACTTTAACAAAAAAAAGGCTTAAGAAATTAAATAATCCTTAACTCCCAAATTATAATTATGTTTTTTGGAATCACCTAACTCCATAAACATACAGGTGTCTCCGAGCATCTACAGCTATTTACCCACACCTACAAACATATATTCTGGGAAATATGAAGGCAATTCAGGATAATGTAGGCAGCAACTTAATCTCCCTTAACTGTCTGCAGGAGATGACAGCAATCTTAAGCACAGAATTTAAGGTCTGTTCAGATGACAGTTAGCACCCACAGTTTCTTTATTTGAGCAGAGAACCCTGAAACACTGGTCAAAGCAGCAATAAGGATAAAAGGAAGAAAAATGATTTGAACAGTGAGAGATGAGTTAATTTTTTGTAACACAAATTAATAGAAGGTAAACTCCAGCTGCAGATAGTCTTCATCATAACACCTCACTATGGCATATTCTGGCTGAGAACCCTCTTCACTCTTGCAAATGCAGCATGAAGCCCAGCAATGAATGAATCATCAGACCGTTGAGAGAGTACTCTATTGTGTGGGATTATGAAATCTGGAAAGGATGACACCTATGATTTTGGGTTTTGGTAGTTGTTAGTTATTTTTTAACTTGGGCTATTTTGCTGGGCGTTTTTTATTATAGTTTATTTTGTTTTTACATTATGTGCCTTCCTATTCCAAGGATCAATGGTCTGCATTATCTAAAGATAGATTTAAATTTATTTTTACCACTTCTCTTTCTAACCCTGATGTTTTGTGGGTTTGGCATTGTAGAAGCTCAGCTCTCCTTCTTGCTCTTATTATAGCCTAGTGTTATAACACTGCCTTGCAATGTGGCACATGGAGGCTGAGGTCAGCTCAGACTGAGTCCAGATAAGACTAGATGTACCTTATCATCATGACTGGCTGTTTTGACAACTAAGCTAAGAACTGGTAAATGGGGATTATTGTTTTCTTTCTGGAAAATAAGCTCACTGTCTTCCATTAGACAGGTATTCTTTGGAGATGGACAGCCACACCAGATGTGTCAACATGACCACTAAAAATTTCTTATTTCTTGCAAAGCACAAAGAGCATTAACACCACTGTGGAGAGATAAACAGATCTGTTTATACTTTTCTGAAGTATGCACCATATGCTCAGGTGTGTTTATTGGGAGTATTCAAAATCAAATATGAGGACATTTTAAATAAAAACTGTCCACCAGTCACTGACTATAGGGAGAGGTGACAGTATTTGTATTGCAGATGGGAGAGACTATCCAATTACTTCTACAATATTTTGAAGTAGTAGTACTTTTTGTCATCAAGGAGGAGAACTAACTTAATTGCTGCAAAAACATTCTAAGAGTAGGATTAGGTCCAGTGCACTAAACCAACAAAAATGTTGGTTTTGGAGCACTTTCCTATCACCTGCAATAGCTCTCACTCTTTCTGTGGCTTATTAGTGTTGAAGGGAAACTAAGAAAGAATGCTTCATGTTGAGAGAAGTAAAACAGAACTCACTCATTAACATCAGTGAACCACTCAGAAACCTTTCTTTCCTTTTTTTTTTTTCTAAAGACTAATTAACCTTCCCTATATTTTGAATAAGAGTGAGCATAAGACATATCAGAGCACCACTTAGCATACCTCTCTTCTATGTCTTTTGCACAAAATATACCTGATGATACTGAGTCACTCAGGATTGGTTAAAACAGTCATACCTATAACAGTTCCAGAACAAATGATAGCATGAGATTCTTACTGGGAAGTCAAAGAAGAATCGAAGTGTTGTGTTGGGTTTTATTGTTCTTTTCAGGTGGGCGTGCAGGGGAGAGGGTATGTGTCAATTGACTATTCACTACTCATGGCTGAGCACATATTTCCAAGATGAGCCACACACTCTAACCATGTTCCCACAATGATTAACTGGATTTTCTGGGCAACATACATGTTTAAATGTCAAAGAGCTTTAGTTGCCCAAGCTGTAGAACTGTATAAAGATTTTGACAATTAAGAGCTGTGCACCAAATTAAAGGTCTCTAACCGATGGGTGTCTAAATGAGACTTTTTCAAAGAATTGGATTTTTGGAAACTGTTGAGTGCCCACCCTCAGAAAATCTGTTTTTTCAGTGTATTCTTAGGCCTTTGATTGACAAGAAGGCTAAGACTGGGGTGGCTGAAAAGGTTACTGTGTCCCCCATCCCTGCTGTTCTAGAGTCAGATCCTGATCCAAGGCAGCAGAACAGTCAGCTCAGCCTCTTCAGTTGACTAACAAGCAATTTGTGCAGATGAACAGGGCAGGCAGAGGAAATGGCAATGTTTTTCACCTTCCCAGCCCACACCACTTCCTGCCATACATTGGGGAATGCCCTAAGAAACTACATTTTCTAAGGGTGAACATTCAGGAAATTCTGAGCTCCTTTATGGACTGTTAATTCGATAGTGAAATTTATGGATACTAAACAAAAATCATCAGTGATACAATTCCAGATTAGAAACCTAAAAAGTTCCTTTCTGAAAAAAATCCTGATTTTAGACTTTGCAATAGATTCTACATTTGTAGAATTTACACTAACACCCCTGCAAGACAGTTGATTTTACCATACCACCATTTACACAAATAAAGAGTTTTTCAAGAACTGCCTTACTAACTTACTTTTCTTAAACATCTTAAGGGCAATCGAGCTTGGAAGTAGGTCTTTGTTACTATATTGCATGCAATTTTGTAGCAGCCTACCTCATGCTGTCCTATTATTTCTATATTTTTCTTTAGTCTGCCCATTAAAGTGGTATAAACTTTTCTATAAGAAAAAAAAATTGTTTAGTGAGCAGCATAAGCAGAATGAAACAAAACTTTTAATTTAGTAAGCAGAATGAAACAAAACTTTTAATTTCATGAATCTGCAAAGAGCCCAGAGAACTGAAGTGCCTACTTCTCAGTAGACCACATTGTTCAAACTTCAAACTTCTATAGATTTTCATGTGCAGGGACAGTGGCTAAATTTATGATCCTACCCTATGCTAAATGAACTCTGAGGACATAAAAAAAAAAACCTAAAAACCGCATAAACTCAATAGGAAAGAGGCGCACTGTTGCAGAGCAGGCACTGGAAGACACTCTACCTCATCAAAACGAAAGACTGAAACTTCCTGGCTCTGGCAAAGGAATGCAATTATCTTTAAAAGTGTTTCTCCTTCCAAGCCTAACTAACTCACATATAAAACCATGGAGGTGTGCTGATACCTTCTCCACATATTTCACCTATTTTGACTTATTTTCCTCTTGTACTTTTACCACCCTGCAAAATCAGTTGTGGTCCTATATTTTAGAATATACATGATGGAATAATCTTTGCCAGCACCTTTATCTTCTAATTTGTCCAGTCATATAAAGGGGTATAACCATTCAGGGACATAGGAATGTGCTACTACAGTAGAAGTTTCAGCATTTCAGTGTCCCTGGCCTTCATGCAGAACTGAAGGTAGTAAGACTCCATCTAGAGCAGGACCAAGATTTCTCATAGGGAAGGACTACATGGACTCAAACGAGTCCAACCCACAAACTTGCTGTTCTTTGACAGAACTGTTTTGATATAGAGAAATATCTTTCCAAGCATTCAGCAGATAGGACTATGCTTTTTCATAAAGCTGACTAATTCAGCAAAGGATGTATTTTGGTTTCACAGATACATAGGGTTTAAACATGTATTAGTCTCTTTCAAATTACACTTTATAGCGTATTATACCCTGAGAGAAATTATTCATAAATGGCACTAATGAGTGTCAAGCTGCATTGCAAGGCATTTGAAAATTGTCCTATTAATTAATGGAGTAATTAAGCTTTTGTCAGTGACATATCATATTTCTGACAGAAATAGATGGCCTGTGTAAATCTGTGCTAGGCAGCTATCCAGACAGCCACTGTGTTTAATGAATGGCAGCAATTTAGTCCAGGTTTATGGTGATGGGACCACCTGCATAGGGGGAGCTGGCAACCTGCATACACAAACAGCACTTTGCACTTTTCCTCAGTAAAATCATCTTAGTTCTAAATTGATGTAGCCCTCCCTAGGATGACACATTAGCTTTTTGCCATTAAACCATAAGTACTGTTTCTCCGAGCTTTTGTGACAAAAATGTCAATTAACTTTCAACTTTCATTTCCATTTAATTTTGTATTCTCCTTCTATTTGCATATTAATGTGAACATGGTGCAGAACTGTTAGATTAAAATACCTTGCTAAGGCTAATAGCATGTAATGCATACTTATTGACTGTAATAGTTATGAAAACATAAAACGTTTAGAAAAATAGATTTTCAAGTTGCCATATCCTTCAGGAAAAAAACTTTTCAGCCACCTCTCCCATCAACCACCACATAAACACACTGGGTGGGTAACATGTACAAATATAAACACTCTCAATATAAATACTACAAATAAGAAGAGAAGGGGGAGAAACATCTAAGTACAGATCAATACAACAACAACAAAAAAAATGTATATACACTTTTGTTCCCTTAGCAACAGAATCATCTTAATTTTAATAATAATTTATATCCTGGTTTCATTTAACAAGACCTTAGAATTGAATCCAGAAGAAAAAGGGCATGAAAGGGGAAAACTGCATTGGTGGACTGATTTAACTTCCATGTGGTTACACAGTCCATATGCTTAGATTTATGAGTTGCACATCTTAGAGCACATCTGAGTATTCTCAAATGTAGATGAGCAAAATTATTGAGCCAGCACTGACATAAAATATCCACTGTCTTGCTTAGCATAAAAAGCAGCTAGCTAGCTTCAGCACAACAATCAGTGCAGTTAAACACTGATTTGTGGGTGACCACTCCATCAGTGCACTTCTTGCAAACCAAACACGCACAATTGAATGGCAGGGAAAGTTCTTTTGCTGATCAGTTCCAAATTTCCTCCTCTTCCAATTTCAAATGATTAAAAGTCTGAATTTTGTTAGTTTCCTGAAGCTGCTAAACTCAGCAGAATTTAGACACTCAGGATGGCACAGCATAATTGACATGTCTAAATTGTGCAAGTGTCTTAAATTTAAATTGTGAAAGTGTCTTAAATTTAAAATACTGGGCCTAATCCAATTGTGATATATCTAACTGAAACAATCAGACTCATAGCAATGATTTAAATGTTCAGCACTGAGTACAATAACTAAATATTGGTGTATGTGAAATAACTACTGTCTAATCCCTTTCAAAATACATGAATCTGGACTGAAAATTCATTTTTCTGCTGCAAACCCCAAAGATATGGAAGCTGATGAAGGAGATGAAAAAAATATGATATTTTCCTGGTCAAGAAGACAGCTTGAATACCAGCTCTCAGGATAACTACATTGTCCTGAAAAACTCTGGATTTGGACTGCTTACATTTCAATTGTCAGAGGTTTTAGAATATTCTTTCAAATATTCCCAACATCACTTTGGGAGGTTTGGTAAGTGTCCAATACATTTAAATTAAAACAGTGATTCATTACAATGTCTAAGACACAGAGTTACTTTGTCATAAATTACAGGTAATCTTCACTTTTACATTAGCTCAATTACCAGTAATAGAGTTTTAATGCAGTACTTACATGGTGTTAGAGAGAAATCTGCAATACTACTAGATTTATCTCAAGGAGGAAATGAAAACTAAATTGGAAAGGCTGGTACAGAAGAAATGCTGATAGGACACTAGGGAATGAAAGTGGAGACAGAAAGTTATGTCAGTGACATGAAAAGGAGAAAGATAAATACAGGAAAGAAAAAGATTAAAACACACCTTGTGAAGGAAAAATGTAGCACACTAAGGACACTTGAAGAAGGAGAAATATACCAGTAGAAACTAGTAGGGCAGAAAGGGTACAAAAAAGGGGGGAAGAGGAGGAGAATGAGAAGAGTAGCAAGGTTAGTTCATGGAAGTGGCCTCAATAATAACAGAGAGAGAACGTGGAAGTCAGTTTTAAATTATTCCCAGTTTGCCCCTGCTTTAATTCAAATGTGGCTGTTTCCAATATAATTTTCAACCCAACTCTAGGTAGCTCCACAATTGCTGACCATTTTTAGCCAGGGTTTAATAGGATCTAAGTTTTGCAAAATCAGAGTGCTTCTACTTCAATGAAATAGCTAACAGATTGAAATCTGTTAATTTTACGCACAGGCTGGAAGTATCATGTTCTTTAGACATAGTTCCGTAGATTCATGAACTGGTCTTTTGAAATAAAGATGGAAGTGACATGAATTGGGATACCCACATAGGTAGAAATTTAATTGCATAGTCGTTTTGGATTTAAATTAACTAGAGTGCAGAACTTGGGATGCACCAGTTCATTACAGAAAAGAGGACAAGGAAGTATAGTTGAAAATAAAGTCTGTTTTCAAAACTCTCATACATTCTCCCCTTCCCTCATGAAATAAATCAGAATAAAAATATATTTGAAAAATCATCACAGGAAAAAACAAAACCAAAATCATATACCAAAATTTAAAAAAAAAAAAACCAACAAACAAGCAAAACATAAAGCTTTCAGAATCAGAAATTCAGGCCTACCTCATGGAATCTGGAAAACCCAGAGTCAATATTCCTCCTGTATGACACTTTACCACACAGCTAATTTACAATGACATACTAAGGGCTCATTAAACAGCCTTTGATGAGGTTATTCATCTATAATATAAGAGATTGAGATTGAAATCTCTCATCTGTCTCAGACAGACCAAGGACATGATTCAGGTGTGGTGTTTTCTCCCCAACTTCTACTGTTGATCACAAGGGTATTTGTAGCCCTGAGATCCTGTACGTGCTCTGCATTTGACCAGTAATTTCATAGCCTGAGAACCTTTTTGACTGAAAGTTCTGTAGAAAATGTTATGTTCCTGCCATCAAGTTCCACAGACATAGAAAATGGCTGTCCTGTACCAAGATGTCAAATGTCAGCTCTTTTTTTTTTAAGTACAGCTCCTTTATTGTTCCTCTAAATTGCCTATGCTTTACTCTCTGACTCATCCAGGCCTTTTTGCTGCTTTAGAATCTTAAATTATCTCCAAAACCTCTTTTTTTATTTTCCCTTCAAGTAACAAGCGACCACATAATTTAAAGCTTTTAGAGCTTTCTGGAGTCAAATAGCCTACTCTTTGCAAAATGTTTTTAAGAGAATCAGCTGTAGAAACAAAAATACTCTCTTGTATACTTGAATACTATGAATCAGTTGTAGAAACAATGATACCCTTTTTTGGGGGGTTTGCTTTTTTTTTAATACGTACCAAAAGAAGGAAAAAAAACCCCAAAAAGACTAAAAATATATAAAGCTTAGAAAAAATGCATCTTTGCTAAAACATTTTATCATGTTTCTAGTTTAATATATATCACAGAACACCTTGTTTTTTATACATATATATATATAAATAATACCTGAATCTCTTTGTTTTTCTTCAGGTTATATATTATGAAAAGCATATTAACTGGGGAATTCATAGCTTTCTGTAATTTCTGAATTACTTGTATAAGAGACTTTAGCATAGTAGAAATTTCTTTTGGTGATGAGTGAAAATAGTGATGAAACCAAAGGTTAACAAGCCACTAGCCATGTGATGTTTTATTTGTTCAAATTTTGTCATGAACAGTCACTTCAGACAAGTCGCTCAGGAAAATGGGTTGATAACCAGCGTTACTTTGCTCCCTGGTTCTCCAGTGATGCAAAAAATACAAACACTCTGTTTTGGATTACCATTGAACAGGGTATAAGCAAAGTTGAAAACCTAATTAACTTCAAAAACCTCTGTATCTTTTGTTCAGAGTGTTGAATCTCTAAGCTGAAAAATAGAAAATATGCCTGAAATTAAGTAATCTAGAAGAAAGTTCTTGGTTGCAGCCTAGTGTATTGGTGATCTACAGAATATTTTCTGTAGTGAGAGCGACACTCTATCTTAATTTAGTTCTATTTTAAATTATGCATGCTTTGCTTATTTTCACTATTTCTAAAGTTTTGAGAATGGGGAAACAAATTCTTGGGCACTGAATGCATAAAATTCGTTAAAGTACTTCAAATACTTTAAAGTTCTCTAAAATGAAGTTGCTAGATGAGCTTATCTTCCCAAGATAAATCCTGTGAATAACAGGAAGGACATACAAAATGAACCTGAATATTTTAGATCTACTAATTTAGGTAATGCATGCAGATCTGCACACTGATCACAAACATGCTGCATTTCATTTTTATTCTTCCCATAAATCTCAAGAACAAAGTTGCACTGTGAAGCACAAGTAAGCAAATACATCTTGCTATAGTAGGTGCTTTGATTGCCGTCATGAGAGATGTTCTCCCACAGAGGACTAATTTTTCCTGAAGACTGAATTGATGGGATAGTTTTATTGCGCTTGTGAAATGGCTGAGAGTATAAAATGTCTTAAAAGTTTTCTTAATTACCCCAGTAATCAAATGCTTAACACTATTATAATGGTGTTAATACAATATAGAAGCCAACTGACGTTGCAGTTATATGAGATAATACACCTGACTCCTGAATAACACTTTTGATTATGCATTAGTCTTGGTCTGTCTTAAAAATACAGCACACAATTAAAGGTCATAGGCTATAAGTAACAAACATATTGGAAAAAATCAGTTAACAAAGTATATGTAATTATTGCAACAATTAGATTGCTGATATTCCCTTTTTACTTACTTTTTCGCCCTTTGTGCAACAAAGATCCTCTGCTGTGTTTATGGTAACCCACTTTCTACACATTTTCAAACCTACTACTAATTCCTAATTTTCTAAAGGAAGTAAACAAGTCAGAGTTCCATTAAAACATTAGAGGAGTTGCTGCATTCATATGTGCCTTGTTTGCAAACTTTCTGAATGCCGTGTGTTCGTTCTCTTTGAACATAATCAAAACTGGGGGTTTTATTTTATTTACTGCTTCTTTATCCTGCTCTCTTATTTTTGAAATGTTCTTTATATTTATGACTTGTGAAGCTTTTTCCCCTTCTGGTTGTTTTTTTTTTTAATGGTTTACCATCTCAGTCTATCATTCAGTCTCTTCTGCAGCTCTCCAGGCTTTTACTGCTTCCAGTAATAAGCGTGTTTTCCCTAATAGCACTAGCTTGAAGAAACAAATATGCATGCTAAAAATAATCCAGGGAAAGGGCTTACCTCCTTGGGCACTGCTTATTTATCTCCTCAAAACTGACATCTGCCTCCACAGTGGCTTAAGTTCTCGCTTATACTACAAAAGATCACTACTAAGTTGGCATTCCTGATTATAACATATTGATATTTTTGACCAAATCTTCTTTTTTTCTGCAGGTATATTAATTTACCAAGAAAAAAAAGCCCCATAAACAACAAAAAAAAATACACACACACACACACACACACACACACAGGCATTCCTTAGTAGTCATGTCAACGTTACTTTAATAATAAGAAGAAACTGAAAATTGATTGATGGTCTGAAGGTGAAATGGCAATGATTAGGCTGTGATTAGCTGGTAAATAACTTTCTCTATAGTAGAGTTGGCTCAGAGCAAACTAGCTGGAAGAGTTGTAAGAGGGATCACATAGGCAGCTATCAGTTCAACAGTGTGCTTGCTTTTGGGCCCTCTTTCTTTTAGCAGGATGAAAACATCCATAATATATATTTTGGGATATGAAGTTCCCTTAATCATAAAGAACAGGGATTTAAGTCTACTCTCCCATACCTCAAATGAAATGCCTAACCTTTGTCTACCTCTTGGATAAATTTAGACTACCTAGAATGAACAATTTTAATTTCTTTATCCTTTTTTTCTACAGAATAAATTCAAGATATAATTGACAATTAACATTACACACATACATTCACACATATGAGCACATACCACATATGAAAAAGTATGTACAGAAAAATGTGGACTTTCAATTGGTGATCAAAACTGCAACTGTTCAAGACTCCAGGCTACTCTAGGACCAGTGGGGAATGAAGGAATGCTTTGTTTGGGCAAGCATCAGGAGAAGTTATGGAGAGTGAGATTTATGTAACTAAACGTAAAAGTCCTTCTCAGATCTGGCAGTTGGTCTTTCTTCATAGCTAGTAGAGAGCATAAGCATTTCTAAGATGTAGTTCATTCTAAAGAAGACATTTGAAATATACTGTGACAGTCTTTACCTAGAAATGACTAATTCTCTCCCTTTCCTGTAGAACGGGTTAAGGTGATTGGCTCAGATATAATAATCTATTAATAGGTTAAAAGAACTCTATATGCACTGCAGGAGTAAGGAGAGTAAGAGCTCCTTATTAATAACTCCCTTATGTTTTTCATAGTGTTTCCATTTGAAGATACACTATTCTTTAAAAGTGCTTAAAAACTCATAGTTCTGGGTACTATGACTTGACTTGCCTGTTAACTTTGTCAAATCCAAAATTTTTGTTATATTTTGAGGCAAAGAGAGGACAGCATTACTTCTTTCTATATTAATTTTCTTTTTATAGTTCTAGAATTTTACTTTTTTTAATTTCCTTTGTAAATGAAGATTCATAATGAACAGCTTCTTACTCAAAATCTACCTATAGAATAATTAATTACTCTGTGTTAGACCTGGATCCACTAGGACTAGTAAAATGGTTTTGTTCACTGGAGTAGCCATCTCAGGAACATTTTGAGGACAAGTTGAGTCATATTGAAAGAGGTTTGGAAAATTTCCTAATTCAATATTTGAAACTAGAATTTTGAATCATGCAGAACTCTCTTCAGAGACTTTTTTTCCATCCTGATAACGCTGAGGCTGGTTTACTTCAATTGCTTATTAAAATGGGGGAGGATGGGAAGAAAAGGTGCAATACTTTCAGTGTGCGACTGTACCTAATTTTTCAAAATATATGCAAGAAAATATTGGTTTCTGTCCCTAAAGCTGTTAAAAATCTACATTTTCAAGTGCAATTTTTAAAAGTATACAAGGGCAATCTTTACAGATTTCTGCAGTGCATGATTAAGGATCACTTGCCCCTGGCAAATGCAAATCAAAACTCTCACTGCTACAAAATGCAAAGAGAATAATTCCATTAACTGTGACGTTTGCTAATTCTGAGTTCTTACAACTAATGTTACATTTTAATAATGCACTAAACCCACTTAGGCAGTAGTGGATAGATTCTGATACTTTCAAGCTTAAAGCTGACACGGTGATATCAAGATGCTCATTTTGTTTGTCTAGGTGTTCTGTTAGCCAGGGGAAAAAAATCCTTTTTGCAGAATGTGGAAAGATGCTTGACTTACCTGATATGTTCAGCACAACATATTTGGTTTCCAGTCCCGGATTTCGTCAGCAGTGATAGAGCACAAAGTTGCCTGGTAGGTATCCTCAAACAGCACTTACTACGTGGTTTGCATATCATTGATTAGTTTGGGTCAGAAGGCACCTTAAAGATGATCTAGTTTTGATCCCTTTGCCATGGACAAGGACATCTGCCACAAGGCCAGGTTGCTCAAAGCCCCATCAAGCCTGGCCTTCCACATTTCCAGGGATGGGACATCCACAACTGCTCTGGGAAACCTGTTCCAATATCTTACAACCACTATAGTAAAGAATTTCTCCCTAATATCTAACCTAAACCTGCCCTCTTTCAGTTTAAAGCCATTGTCCCTTGTTCTGTCACTACATACCCTGGTAAAAAGTACCTTTTCCTCTCTCTTGTGGGCCACCTTTAGATATTGGATGGCTGCTATAAGGTCTCTCCAGAGACTTCTGTTCTCCAGGCTGAACAACCCAACTGTCTCAGCTTGTCTTCATAGGAGAGGTGTCCCTGTTCTTGATTTGCATCAACAGGGCCATATGGAATGAGATCTGGCTATCTCAATGATTTCTGCAGACTGTCTCATTTTCTGTAATTTTGTTCATAAATGTGTATTTCCACTTCAAAAGATACTAATAGAATTGGTTGGTCTGTGGATCATCAAATCTCTGGTCCCCACTTCTTTCACTTCCACAGCTATCCATTAAGCTTTAAATAAATCCCATTATCTTCAACATGCTAAGGACCCAGTTATTTAACCTAGAGTGAATATGGATGCAGACAAGTACTGAGGTAAATTGCAACTAGGAGTAAATTTGCTGACTTTAGATAGTAAATTGTGAGAAAGTGAGGCTCTTTCTTATTGCACCTTCCAGAGGAATCCTTCTCTTCAAAGCTCAAGTGTTATACATAATCTTTCATGTAAAGCTGCTTTACAAAACAAAACAAAAAAAAAAAAAACCCAAACATGCAAAACAAACAACCCCCCTCACTATAAATAGGTACAGAATCATATTTTTGAGGAGATTTGATGTAGATTTTTGTGGTCTTTGTAGTCCAAAGTTAATTAAACCATTTTGGTCCTGGTCAATGGCCAGTCAGTGGCGACTTCATTTGTATGAAGTGAAAAGTTCGTCCCTTTACAATCTCTTGTGCATTTCCTTAAATCCTTCTTCCCTTGACACCTATTCTTATCTTAATTTACTTAAAAGTTTTAAATTCCAAAGCATTACACAAGAGGTCTGCCAAAATTTATTAGTGATATTATAGCCTTTCTGTAGCTACCTCTGTATGTTTTCTGTTTGTTCATAAGGTCAGGAGCCTTTTTCTTCTTTAAATTTTTAAAATTTTTTTCTAACCCCCAGTATAACAGTCTGCTGCTTCTAGGTGTTGGTAAGGATCTTTAGAGGTGTATCATACAAGACAGATAAAGGATACATTGTAGTCTATTATCTTGCTTCAGATTTATACATTTTTAAAATTCAACAGGGTATAACTAGAGTTTGGTAGGAGACTGTCGCTGTTGATGCGGACGCGACGTAACAAAATGGACAGTGCAAAGGTTCTAGGCAAATGCTGGTGTTTAATAAACAGTCTCCATTTATACATGTTTATTTCTTATCATTTGTGCTACCAGGTTATTGATAATCTAACTGCTACAGAATACCCATTGGCTGTTATTAACTGTGCCATTATTATCCATTGGTTGAATATAACATCAGCTCTTTTGCACTTCAGAAAAACATCAAGTGCTTGAATGTTGTTGCAGAGTTCTCTCCTTGTTTTTAATTTGACAGCTCTGTTGGCAGAACATTCCCACGACTAAATGTCACTTTCTCAGGGCTCTTTCCTTATGAATAAATGCTCACTGCATCTGTATCAAAGTTCGTGAGACCTTCAGACCAGCTGTCGGCCGTCACAGGAGACAGCTTTCCATACTTAGAGATTTCACCTGCTCTTTTTATTTGCTGCCTTCAGGCTGTAACCTATACAGGCCACCACAATCTGATAGACGTGGCACTTCTTCAGACTTTGACTAGAGTTAATTGCAAGCTACTGTTTCTATAGTTTGCCTATGCTGTCTTTATTGAAAACATCACAAGGTCTGCCTACCTAGGCCTCATGGAAGGTCACCCAGTCTTTATCTTTGTTTTGCCTCTGGACCAGCCCTTTGAAAGACAGATGTTAATTTTGTATCCCTTGGGTCTCATTCTAAAATTAAGAATTGAGCTTATAGTGACAGAATTTATAAAGTTGCTTAGGACTAAGTAACTCAAAAACTTCTGAAAGCACATTCAATATCCAACCAGGTGGTTTCCTAACATAATATTCTACTTGTATTTCCACAGGAGTATAATTAATGCACTCTTTTTTTGAACCTTAAAAAGTTTGAGTTTGTATGCCTCTGGCTCTTTTTCAACAGTTTGTTTTCATTATTCATAGCTGCCTTCTTTACATATATATGTACCTCTGTGTGTACGTGTGTGTGTGTATAAACAAACATTTACAGAGCTTTTGCCCTGTAACAACACTAGACTTGAGTTCTCAAAGGCCAACTGCTTTAATTCACTAGTTTTCTCAAAAGCTCTTTCACAACAGAGAAGCAGAGGTTTACAAGCCTCTACCAAGACTCACCTGTTTTGCTTTCAGTAATTGTACAGAGGATAGATATAAATTTTTTGAAAACTTGTAGCCCTTGCTACGTCCTTTCTGCCTGCAGATTCAGGGCTTGACCCTGAGTTGGTTTACAGGCTGTGCCTGACTTCCTTTGTCATACCTAGCTGTTAGGTTTTTCCAGTTCAGTTTAACAAAGCCAGTGTGGACATTCAGAAGAATTAGACATGATGCATATTCAAATCTACCAAATGAGTTGTTGCCTGCCTGTCAATATCAGTTGCCGAACATATCTGGCTTCCCTCACATCTTTCAACTTATTCTTTTCCCAAGTCTCTAGCTTCTGTTTTATCAGTCGCATTTAACCTCACAGTTGTAGCTACTTCCTTCTTAATGGAACCCTTTCTTACTCTAATCTCCACTGCCCTGAATCTTTCAACTTCAATATTCTTTCTGTCATACTGTTTGTGGCAAAGACATCGTCACAGACAAAAGAAAAGGCATTGCTGCCAGCTCTCTTTTTAGTGAGTCTACTCAACCTAACCTCAGACAACAGGAGTCCTACAGGGCAACCTATTCCATTTTTTTTCCTAAACAGTAGCAGTCAGCTCTTGCTGTGCACACAAACTCAGCAGCTGCTTCTTCTAGAGCCTATCATAACTCATGTCTATCTACTAACTTTACCCAACATAAGCTAACTAATATGCCCATCACTTTCAATGTGAGGAGGCATTGCACAAGCAGCTGCAAAAACTCCCTTAGAAAGCTTTCTCAGTTATTCTAATGCAATTTCCAGCCCCTCATTGACTCGCAGAAGCCCCTTGAGTATGACCTTTAATGAGAACATCTAAATTAGGCCAGATAAGTCATGCCCTTCCATTAGCTATAAATGGAATTTAGAATGACAAGCCTAAACATAACCAGTGTCAACACCCTGGGCTCAATTCAATTGCTTACATATAGGCCACTCTCTTCTGCCTGGGGTTCAAAATTTCTAGCTGCTGCTTCTGGATGGTGCAAGTCTTCTACAATGTAATGTGCCACATCTGATAGCCTGAGTTGATGGCTTTGTTTCATAAACCAAACTAAACATTTCTGTTTATAGGAAAAATGGAATCTACTAAAAATAACACTTAAACTGCTGCAGCATATCTCTTCTGGCCAAAGTTCCTGATTTTTAAAATCTCTTTTAAGTCCCCTGTGTCATTTCTACCAGTCTTATGGGGATTCCTCAGATACCCTTGAGTTCATCAGACAGTACCAAATGCCCACATTTCAGTAAACAGAACAAGATCTGAGTGGGATTCAATGTGAAATTAAAGTATCCAAATTTATGAGTGAGGAGAACCACTTAAATTAGGTGCCCAAATGCAGGTGTCAGAACTGAGGTTGAGATCTGAATTTCCATTACTCTCCACAGAGATCTTTAACATAATTCATGGTATCTATGGCCATTTGAGAGTCCTTGGACAAATGAATACTTGTGGGATAGGATGATCTTACACAAGACTTCCGGACTACCCATGAAGTTTTGCAGTGGAAGATGCAGGTTTAGCCAATACGCCAGATTTCAAATAACACTAAACTGCTGTGTGTGTGTGGTGAAACTTTGCAACCCCCAAATCAATAAAATCACATAGTTTCATTTTAGTCTGAAAAGCTGAATAGAAAAACTGAATCACAGTCCTAAACTAGATGTCATTAGTCTCTTAAAAGTGATTACCTTAGTGTTTAATTGGCTGACTGGTAAAATGATTAAGAAGTCAAAGGTATATGGTTCCTGTATTTATTAGCAGTTCTGTAGAAAAGGCAATGAACTTGAGAAAGCAAAATGGTAAATTAAAGTTTTTGGTTTTAAATAAAATTTTATAAAAAGTTGTTTTTCGTATAAATTATTTTAAAAGCACCAGAGGTGGCAAAGGTTCTCTAAATCCTTGTTTCCTTTAGAGAATAATGAACCAATTTCCATTCTTCTTCACAAAAAGATAATTAGTTGCTGTAAATATAGTACCAGATTTCTTACAGGTCTGTTAGCTGAATATGGTTCATAATATTTCTTTAGTGTGTGCTTTATTTTAATCCAATTTCCAATGCTTTTGGTATTGTATTACTTTATTCCAGATTTATATTAACTAAAAAACTACCGAGCTGTAGGATATTGTTAGGGTCTGAAAAATATATCTAAAAAACTAGTTTCTTCCATGGGAATTAAAAAGATAATACAACATATTCCCTGTGAAGAGACTGAGGAATCTTAAATCTCTTTTGCCTTTTTGCTTAATAAGTTTAAGTACATAACATCCTCCACAGTTGATTCTGGTCATTTGAAGACATGCTATTCAACTGAGCCAAAGGTACAGCTATGTTAAATTCTACACAGTGAAAACAAAATCCATCGAAGCTGATAAAATTTTACTCTCTTTTCCCTAACACAGATCAAAGAGAAGGATACCTTTTTATGTTTCCAATGTTTATATTTTAACAGGAACTATAGCCTCATTTTTTAACACCTCTTTATATATTATCTGACCTAGTGCAGAAAACAATTAAAGTGTCTTCGCTATTCATATTATCATTTCTTCTTGTTGATACTTTGAATATTTTTGCTGATGGCTCAGAAAATACTGGAGCTAAATATAGCTACAAATCAAAGACAGGATTCAAGTAAAGCAACAAAAGAAAGGCTTCATAACCAAGAGAAGAGGCCTCACATTACCTCCTCACATTCCCCAAAGGAATAGGATAAAGATTACAAATGTAATAGCGGCATTTCACCTGAAACATCCCTAGGGGAACAAAAAAAAAAAAAAAAAGACTGCAGCTGTTCTATCTTATTCCTGTTCCTTATGCTCTTCTTAACAAGGACATCCGAGTGGTTTGGGAAATTATTCCTTAGATAACAAAGAATGGCACCTTTTCTGAGCTTTGAAATTTTATAATCCTCAGGGCTTATCTCAACAGTAATTAACCTCCATGGCAACTAGCCAGATAAAACTCCATAAACCTCCTGGAATCTTCAACCTAGAAACTAATTTATTTTTTCTTCTGCTTTTAAGGAAATTAAAAAACAATCTTAACTTTGAATTTAAGTGACAGCAGAGTAGTACAGAAAATTTTTTTTTATTATCACTGTATTTATTACTTTTCAAATAAATATTCCTGAATCCCTAATTGTAATATTAACTAACATAGGCAGAGAACTTCTGATTAAGTTCTTAAAATGTCAGAGTAAGAGTAATGTTATGGAAAGGTGAGGTGTAAAATAGCTTCCTTGTTTCTCTGGATATTGTAAAGAAGGAAACTAAAAGAAAAATTGCTAATATCCAAATGAAGAGCAAAATATATTCATAGCAACACATGAATGTTTACATATTTTATACTGGCAGAGTAAAAAATGTGTCTAAAGTCATTCACGACCTAAGCAAACTATTAAAGTATTAGTGGGAGTTGTTATCTAAAGATTCCTTACTTGCAAAATCATAGAAAAATAGAATGATAGAATCGTATTGGCTTGGAAGGAACTTTTTAAAATCACCTAATTTCACCCCCACACCATGGGCAGGGGCATCTTTCATTAGATAAGATTGTTCAAATTTGGACACCTCTTTTGATGGGAAATTTACCTCTCTGGGCAAACTGTTCTAGTGTCTCACCACCTTCATAGTAAATAATTTTTTACATATGTCCAATCTCAATTTTCCCTCTCTTAGTTTACAGCTATTACCCCTTGTCCTATTACTACAGCCTTAGTAAATGTTCTCCTGCCATCTTCCTTGAAGTATTTGAAAGGCCATGAAAAGCTCTCACAGAACTTTATCTTTTCCTGGCTGAGCAATCCCAGCTCCCTCAGTTTGTCCTTATAGACATGTTCCACTATTTTGACCATTTTCATGGCCCTCCTCTGGACCTGCTCAAACAGTTCCATGTCTTTCTAATGCTAGGGACCCCTCAGCTAGACACAGTACCACAGAGAGGGTCTTAGGAGAGTGGAATAGAGGGTGAGAACCACCTCCCTTGATCTGCTGACCATCCTCCTTTTGGTGCAGCCCAGGA
The DNA here is from genome assembly GCA_013400975.1 of Atrichornis clamosus. NCBI lineage: Eukaryota > Metazoa > Chordata > Aves > Passeriformes > Menuridae > Atrichornis > Atrichornis clamosus. The sequence continues at coordinate 55,021 of WBMZ01006581.1, forward strand.
TATGATTGGCCTTCTAGGCTACATGTACACCTTCTACTCATATCTAATTCTTCACTCATCAGTATCATGAAGATCTTCTCCACAGTCCTTCTCAACCTATTCATCCCCCAGTCAGCACTGATTTTGGAGATTGCACTGATCCAGGGGCAGGACCTTGCATTTGGCCTTGTAGAACTTCATAAAGTGTGCATAGATTGACCGCTCAAGCATGTCAGGGTCCCTCTGGATGGGATCCCCTCCCTCCAACTCATCAGCTACACCACCTGGCTTGATGTCATCCACACTATATCACTAGTAATACATTGAACAGTACCTGTTCTAGTACAGAACCCTGAGGAACACTACTCATTACTGATCTCTGTTTAGACATAGAGCCATTGACTGCAATACTTTGAATCCAGCAATCCAGCCAGTTCCTTGCCCACTGAATAGTCCTGATATCCATATCTCACCAATTTAGTAAGAAGAACGTTATGTGGGACCTTGACAAAGGCCTTACGGAAGTCAAGGTAGATGACATCCATAGTCTTGTCATTTGCACTGATGCAATCCCTTGATCACAGAAGTGACACCAGAGTAGTCAGGCGTGATCTGCCCATGGTGAAGCCATGTTGGCTGCCAACTAATCACCACACTGTCATTCAAACGCCTTGACATCTTCCAGGATTTTGCCAGGCACAGAGGTAAGGCTGAACTAGGAATGCAGTTTACTGTAGACACGTAAATCAACTAGAGATAACAGAGAGAACACTTCAGCAACTGAAAAGTGGTATAGGATCTATAAATCTGCAGCTTACCATGTTTACCTTGAAGTTAGCAGTAAGTGATATGTAGACAAACTCTTAAATTTTTGCTTATAAATTCTACTGATTAGTTATTGACTTCTATCAAGCAAATGCAGCTGAAGACTTTCCAAATAAACTGAATGTGAGGTGGAGAAGAGTTGCTATGCTGGGGGCAGCTGAAGGATGAAATCCCATTTGGGTTTTTTGAGATTGGCTTTGAAATGTTCTCTACTTTCTGTTTACTTCTCCTTGCCTGCCTGCAAACTTTCAGTACCTCCCTCAAGACAGCTCTGATTTTCATTTGTATTATCATAGAATTGAGTCAACTCATTCAAACTTTGGAAAAACTACACAGTCAATGGAGAAGAAGGAAAAAAAAAGCAAACTGGAACTATTTTTCTGCTAGTTTACTGAGTTGTATACATTTTGCGAAGGTGTGAGGAACTCCAGATTTTTTGACATAAGACAGCCTAGCTGTGGCAGAATCAGAGAAGGCTAGAGGATAAGCAAGGTGAGGAGGAGAATTGCAATAGTTCAGCCATAACAAGCAAATGTAGTCTAACATTCACTGAATGAGAAGAGAAAGATTAAAAGAAAAAAAAAAGGAAAAAGAAAAAGGTTTATAGGTATTTTGTATTAGGAAAAGATAAATGAAGAAGGGTGGGGAGTGAAGATGCATGAAATAGTTATTAAAATCTTTATAACCAACATACATGTAACACAGTTATGCCGAAATGCAAAAGATGGAGTTCTTAACTTGGCCAAGACAAGCTACGATGCCACTGATTGGCAAAAAGTTCTAAACACTTAAACACTCTTAAAACAGCTCAAACTATTTAAGTTTTACCAAAAGTAAAATGTATAAAATTCTGTAATAACACAGTTCAATTTATTAAGTAAATATTATTTACTCTGTGTTGGATTTTCTTTTGGTTGTGGGGGGGGGGGTTGTTTGTTTTATTTCATTTATTTTAAATATTTATACAGACTTACTTTGTGTAGAAAAAGAATTAAATTTCAAGATGGGTAGAGCCATGAGTTTTGAAATTACAAACTTTCCCTGGCATGCTCTTTACCTCTCTCTGAGATCTGACATTTTTGCCATGAAAACAAACATGTTTGGGGCTTTTAATAGGCTTCAAATATAAATATATGAAGGCATAATTTCATATTATTATGCTAAGCTGCAATCTGCAGGTTTTCACAGCTTCTATGATGTGAAAGACCATAGACAATTGCTGGTGAACCAAACTCTTTAGAGAGAGAAGTTTATGAACTTTGTCAAAACCTGACGAACTTCATTTTAAAAACTTTGAAAACTCCAGGTAAAAACCTTAGAAGTAGGATCATTGCTTAGTAATTATATTTAATTATAAAAGAAAAGAAGTAAAATAATTTTAAAAACCCCTCAAAACCCCAAACAACTTGTTTAACAGATGGCTCTACTAATTTGAAAGTTAGGAGCATACGGTAGCTCTCAACTGCCCCTCATTAGAAAAGACAGTCCGCATTCTAGACCTAAATCTCACACCAGCCTACTCAGACCTGCTGTTCTCACATATATTACTGTAAATTATTTACATCAGATAAGAAAAATCATGAAAACAGGCCTGTTTAAAAATCTTATTTATTTACTGGAAAGACTGAATTTCTAAAACCACTCAGAACACAACTTGTCTTCCAACATGTGACAGTCAGACACCCAAAAGAAATCAGAATTGACCAACCCTTCTTATTCTCACTTTGAACTAGTGAGCACACAGGAATCTAGTACCTCTAGTCCAGCAGTTGTATTGATATCACCTAACTTAAATATTCATAGCATGGACACCTTCATCTGAGCTAATCAAAATAGAGTTCTTCCATGCACAGTGGCAACAGAAGGATGCTTCTAAGTGCACAGTTCAACTGGATTGGTTTAGATTACTTCAGGATGCTAAGAATTGAACCCCAAAAGCACCTATTTCTTTATGTTGGTCAGATTAGTGTGACTGGCTCAGATGTAAATACACTACAAACAAGGAAAGGTAGGTGGTTGGGCATCTGTCAGTTGGTGCTGAGCAGTTTTCTTCATTTGCATCACTTCTCTTTCTTGGGTTTTAATTCTCTTTGTTATTTTCCTTTTCATCATAAATTATTATTATTGTTAGTAGTAGTAGTAGTACTACTACTACTACTACTGTTATTATAATATTTTTAAGCAGTTCTTCTCTCAACACATGAGTTTTCTCATTCTAACTCTTCTAGTTATCTTCACCCCATTCTTCTGGGTGGGGGGAGGGCAGTGAGGGAGCATCTGTGTGGTCTTTAGTTGTTGTTGGAGGTTAAAACACAACAGATGAATGTACACATGCATATACTTTGTCTTGTGAAACACCCATTCAAAAACATTGAAATAAGTACATTGGAAGTTTTTTGAAGATGTGGTATTTATCTTTTTGCTTTTCCTGTTTTGAAGCATGTTTTACCACGGGCTAAAGAATAGGCTGTCAGTCTGAGGAACTTTCATCCTGTCCTGCACCATGTTCAGCTCCTGTGCTAAGAGAATGCAGCCAACACTGCACTACGTCTGACTGTATGGTAAGGTTTGATCAGTGAGGTTTTTCTTTCATAAAATGCTTTTTCTCCACACAGAGCTCTTATATGGAAAGACATAAGTTTCAGTTACAAAGATCAAAATAGAAAATCTTAGGATATATTAGAGAGTTGGTCATTTCACCTTCAACAGTCTGATTCAGGGGGTAAATTTTTTGTCTAAAATTTAAACCAGGCATTAATAATTTATTTTAATGACAGACATCTGAAGTGCTTTCTTTGTCAGAATTGTGTCCTTTGGCAAACAAACGTAGTACTATACAGACATATATAACATTAATGCTGCTATAGCATATGCTGCTAGGAGTCTAAACATTGGCAGAGGGAAAGAACATATGAAATGCAGAGAGGTTAGCCTGAGGAAGCTGGAGTGATCTCTGAAACTGTAAAACTTGCAAACTGTATAGGGGTGGGGGAACACTGAGTTATTGCTGAAGTGATAAGGCTGGGGACAGAATTTAGAGCATGCAAATCAGCAATGATGAGAACATAAAAGGCATTACACAAGAAAGTTTGAAAAGTTCACCTAAACCAGTATTATTTTTTCCCCATAAGCAGCCCAAAATAGATGACTAAGGAAAAAAAGAATAAACCTGATATTTCCATTGAATATTCCCTTAATTTTCAACAATTTATACTGACAGATTGCATGAGAATGAGGAGGCTTATATAATCAGTAACTTTCAGACGACTTCTATCAGCCTGTCCAACCTTCACTTGCATCCATTTCAGCTTTAATAGCCACAGCTTTCATTAGCTTGTCCCACTAATCCGAGACTATCAGAAAAAACATGTCTTTTTGGGAAAACAAACAAACAAACAAAAACCCCCAACGCAACCCAAACAAACAAGCAAACAAACAAACCCTGAAATCCAACCAAAGATGTAGCAGTCAAATGCTGGTTTCAACTGATAGTTCCTTATTGCATTGCAGAAATAAAGAGTAGAGAGATGATTCCTCTCCGCATTTTCATGCCACTGATGATTTTGTAGTTATCCATCATAGTGTCTTCAGTTGCTCATTTTCCAGAATGAAGAGCTGCAACTTTGAAGTTGGGTTTAAGGAATTCCGTACATCTAGTTGCCCTTCACACTCTTCTATGAATCTTCTTCCTGTCTGCTACACTTGTGTGGAGAAGGAGGGATCATCACTACGCAGCATATGAAATAGACTACTATACAGTGTAATTACATTGTATTTGGAGGTAATATACTACAATGTAATACATACTAATATATAATTTGTATCATTAAACAGATACCAAACTGTAAGATTTACAGTGCTTATAGAATAACTCTCAGATCCTCTAGAGATACAATATCATTAATGTATTGCAGCTCAGAAACAGATTAATAGCAGATAGCATTATAAATTATTGCATGAATATTTGTAGAAGGGTCATGGATATATGAAGTAAATTTTTTTTCTATGAGTGTACATTTTACTTTGATAGAAAAACCAACAACCAAGAACATGTAAAATCTTTCTGTGGTTTGATTGTGCTTACTTGGGATTAATAAAGAGATAAAATAAGATTAAATTTGACCTACAATATGTAATGATGAATGCAGTCATGAACTATTGTATCTAAAGGAGACCTTGAGAGAGAAAAAAGGACAACAAAAGTTAACAGCGGACAATGAAGTAACTGAAAGTGTTCGCTCAACCTAGTAAGAGTGTAACCAACTTCTTATAATAAATAGAATTCAGCATAAAATACACTAATAAGTGCCACTCTATTTGTTGTAATCTCTATGTTTTCTACATTACTCTTATGATGCTATTTAATTTTATTTATGATTCTATAGTTTTTCTTTTTTTCTTTTCTGTTCTCAACTGGATGTTTTCTTTTTTTGTCTTTAACCAGTTTTATCTTTCCTTTCTACTCTGGATATGTAATACACATTTTATTCCCCCAATCATTTGTTAATCACACAACATTTTAATGTCAAAATTATGTCAGAACTGAAATTAATTTTGTTTGAGCCATTTCATAATTTCAATATTTGTTGTATTAAATTTTCTTTCTTTCCTAGCAAAAAAGTCTTTTATTTATTAATGTATGGAAAGAATAAGCAGGCAATAACCAGAAGAATGTAAACAATTTTGTGTATTTTTCACATCAAAATGTGCTATAAAAAACATAATCAAAATGATATTGTCAAATTCATATAAATTAAAGAATTTTGTAATTTTTTTAATTGTATTTTTACTGAATGTGTGAAGTAATCCTGACATTCCACAAAGATAAGAGGTTTATGTGACAGGTTTTACTTGATAATCAATGTAGATTTTAAGTATCGTTCTGCTAAAAGTACAGAAACTTTATAATTAATGCAAGTTGGTCCAATAAGTTTGACATTTACTAATATATCTTTGCTGCCACTGAAAATAAAACCAACAGGCCATAGAGCCTGTGCCTGTAAAAAGGTAAGGGATATTGCTAATTAAAGCAATTCAAACTGCTTTTACAGTGGTCACTCTGCATAAGTGTCTCAAACACATGGTGAATCATGAAAAATTTATACAGCTATCTTGTTTCGAAGCCAAGCATACCCTTAATTGTGAACTACGGAAGGCAAGAGCAGAGAGTAGTTTAGAGGTGAAGTATAAGATAAAACACTGACAAAATCACTAGATATACATGAAAGAAAAAGTTTTTAGGCTGCTGTTGTTATACTCTGCAGGCAAATGATGAAAGTAAAATCTTGCTTAGCATTGTTTTCTGAAATATTTATGTTAATTTGCAAGTCTTCCCAAATACTACCAGGGAATAACCTTTATCTAGGCCATATTTATCCAGAAAAATTATTTAATTCAAAGATATTGTACTTTAAAATGTAGGTCTGAAGAAAAAAAAAACAAGTATCAGAAGAATATCCTTATGGAGAAGAATAAATGTTCTTTTAAAGCAGTATCCTGTGTCTGGCAGTGACCAGTTGCAGATGCTTCAGGAAAGAATGTAAGACAAAGAGCCTGTGTTCTTTCTACTCTTGTACCAGTCCTTATCTAAAGGATGCATCTGGACCATCTTGGTATGGTCAAGAGTCATAATCAAGGTCATTTGGTTGACCATTGTTAAGCCATGCAGTGTTTAACTCCTATTGTTTTTAAAGGTCATTTTAACTTTGTTATTTCACTCATGTATAAAGATCTCATTTCATCCTCTGTGACTTTCAAAGACATTCTTCTAAAAGTTTTTACCTGTGTTCAACCTTTACTCTATGCCAAGGAGTTTTTCTTGATTACTTTATCTGGGAAATTTTCTTGGCCTTGTTCTGTAATATTTAAGAGTTTTTCCATACAAGGAATGCAAAACAAATTGGCAGACTGCATAGGGAACATGCCACATTTCTGTACAAACTCTGTTACCATCAGAAATGGGTTGTCTGTTACATGTCCCCCAAGCTATCCGTCACCATCTTATTATTTCTCATCATAGTATCTTTCTCTTGTCCCTGTCAGAACAGTTTGTTGCCTGCTTTGTTCCATGTATGTTTTCCAGATACCAGAGCCATTTGAATTTTGGATATTTTAGTGATCTCTCAGACACATAAACACAGTTTGTGAAGAGTCCTCCCTGTCACTTGTGATTTTTAAAAACACATTGAATAAATATACAGCAAAACTGTGCATAACAGCTGTGTAAATTTTATTATACATTAATAAAACTCTGTTACCATCTGAATAATTGCATAATCAGTTGCCTCACGAGAAACAAAGTGCACCATTCTTTACCAACATTACTGAATCAAACACTCTTTCTTCAGTTTACTACTTTAAGACAGATGACTTCTAATATTTTTGAGGAAAAAAAGGAAATAATGCAATTTTGAAGCACAACTGCGTTGTTATATTTCCAAAATGTTTTACTCCAGTTTACCTATTTTCAAAATGTTTTTTTTAACTAATTCTTAAATTGCTTAGTATATTATATTGATTTCATACAATAGACCTTGACTTTCATAATACATATACATATAAATATACATGTGACTATACAGACACACAGAAACACGTATAGAAATACGTGTGTGTGTGTATGCACAGCATCTATACGTAAAGCTGTGTGTGTGTGTCTATGTCTGTGTCTACGTTTGTGTAAAACTTCCTTTTGACCTTTGCATGATCCGCAATTATTCATGGAAAGAAAAGACTGGCTGATAGCCATCAGTGGAAATGGGAATAGTGGTATCAGAAACAGCGATGAGAACAGGTTGACTTTACTGTTGGATGGTGGCAGACCTAAGATGACGTCAGCAATGAGGTGGGCAAGGGAAAGTCTGAAGCAAGGAGTACTCTGCAACCAGCCTCCTAGAAGGAAAAGTCAGCAGCTTTTTCCCTACCAAGCAGAACTTCAAAACACTGACTTCTAAGACTAATTCACAAAGTCTTTTTCAAGCAACTCTCACGTAAAATTAAGCTCACAAAAATATTTCTGATTACTGTATTAGTCCACAAGAGCCACATATTTCAAGATTTAATAGACTCTGATTTCAATAAATCTGCAAACCAGTAAGAGATTTTTGAGACAAACTATTAGTTGAAAGAAGTCAATTTAGTGGAATACTGTTACAATTTTTGTAATATGTATATATTGCAGACACATAACCACATCTATAAATACACATATATAAAGTCGCTGGTACATGCTGCAGGTGGAAGAAAGAACCTGTTAATTGCTTGTAGTTAAAAATAAATTTCTTTTTCCATCTTTTTAATGCACTCATTTTCCTAGAGTGGATCAAATGTAATAAAAACACGTAAGGGATCAAATGACAAAAGCAGATTTTAAAAGTTACCTAGATAGCATAACAGATGGATCTTTGTGTCACTGGGGATATTGTATTGTGGTCTTTTAGAAATGAGCATCGTATTCCTTTAAAGGTGATTATATTAAAAAATATTATTCCTCTGATAATCACACAACAAATGCTGATCTGATTAGTTTCTTAATCTGTGTTGACACCTGACAATGGGAAGTGAAAATAGAACCAACTCCCTTGCATATGTTTTACAATTATTGTGTCTCAGTAGCACAGTACGTTTTGCCGAGATATTTGATACATATGCAGTCTTCCCTGTTAGTCTGTCAGTCACTGCTTCCAGGGCTGTGTCCCCTCCACTCAGTTCTGTGTTCTTCCTTTCTCAAAACACATCCCGTGAAACCCTGAGGACATTCTGCAAATTACTGCACTGCATAACTGAACTTTATCTCAACTCCAGTTAATTAAATCAATAGCAGGCCCTGTGCTTTGCAGAAGAGATACTGATGGGCTCTGACTGACAGCATCAGCTTTATAACATATCGCAGCATAAGGTTTTGTATAGCAAGTGAGTTCTTCTTCCTTCTCTTCATCACAATTGCTGACATTTTGGCTATATCTAGTGAGTGACATGATTCAGCCAGGCCAGTAGCACGGAATTTAATAAGAAAGCAAGGCTTTGCCTGTGACTGAAAGCCCCTAGTGAGAGCTGTGGGGTGTATTGCTGCTGCTAATATGTTGGAAAAATTTAAACTTTAACAAGAAGAACAAAATTAAAATTTTTAAATCCCTTAGAAGATGCTTTGAAAAGAAACTTAGTTATCTACAAAGGCAGTGTAATAGTGACATTTTTCTTTTAAATTTCAGAAATTCATTATCAATGATCCTTGCGTATAACATTCTTAAAATATAACATTTATATGTGTATGTATATTCAGAATTGCAAAGGTGAAATAAGACACAGATTGCATCCATTCCCGAAGAGATGTATAACAGCTATTTTTCCTAGACACAGGAAATTACTTTGAAATATGAAGTTTTCAAATTCTTTTTAAAAATCATAATAAAAATAAAACATTTATATGTACTGTTTAATATTCCAGCTAGAAATAATTACATGGTAGCAAAAATTAATATGAGTATATTATTTTCCCCATACTACATATATCTCCTAGGATCTTGAAAAAAATTAAAGATCTGACTTGGAAAAAAAGTGCATGAAAGGGAAAATAGTAATTAAAATGTACTGTTACAAGGGTCCTATCACTACCCGTGGTAGTAGCAGACCTCTCAAAGAATGCATGAATGAATGTTTCAATGGAATAGCCTGGGTTGAAGAAACAATACATACTTTTTCTTTTAAAATATTTTATGTCCAAAACATCTACTTTTAATGCTTAAAAAAATAACTAATACTCCTCTTTTAAAAGGGAAGTTTCAACTGTCTGTAATTAAAGTTTTAAGATGCTCCTAATAAAAGATCCTTCTTTCAGTAGGTTAGAACTGACAGAGTTTAACATTAAAACTCTTTATTGTCTATGTCAGATGCTTGTCTTAGCCTGATTTTATTTGTTTTCAGTTTCTGAGAAGGTTTCTTCCTGAATAGCCCAGCTTTTTCTCTCAGGCTAAACTAAATAGGTTGTTCAAATATAAATAATTTTAGGTCACCATGACATTTTCTTTGACAACCAAGTTCCTCTACACTCTGAAACAAATAGTTTGTTGATGAATGTTTCTGCATTTTAAATTTTTTTATTGTTTATAACTTTTTAACTGCAACTTTGAATGGTGTCACAATTTTTAATGAAAGAGATGTGTTAAAATTTGAAAGTTGAATTTTAAAAAGTCTAGTATTTCTCAAAACACCTAAGGCTTTCCTGATCATGCTTGTAGCAAAAATAAATAGATTCTCTTCACAGAGCTTTTGAATATGTTGCAGACTTCAGAAATGCAGTTCATTTATGCCTTTCCTCAAAGCACTTGGTCATCTGTCCTCCAACCAGGAAAGTAGAGGTGGTGCCATTCTCTGCATCCACATGTCACGTCTTTGTTGTTCCAGACAAGAAGGACAGCGAGTAAGTGTGTATTACAGCAATGACCATGAGGCCACAGGGCACTGATCCGTAGGCAGCAGGGATGGAAGACAACCAACAGAAAAGACAAAGCATTAAATCTTCTGTCATACAGAAAGAAGGAATGTGACAAGGGATTTAGAAAGCTGTGTGTTTTCTAAAATGGGTTGAGAAAGCAGAGAAGAAATCACATGAAAGCTGAGTTGGGACTAAAAAATGGTCTCAATATTAACAAAAAAGTAAAAAGAAATTCAGAAGAAAGGATTAGCATCATATATTTCCCAAGAAAGGAAATTAATTAAAACTATATAAAACCTCCGCAAACCCTGCAGATGGACAAACATTTCCAAATAAAAGATTGTCCCAAGTCTTCCTGGAAAATGGTGGATTTTTTTTTTTTT
>WBMZ01006581.1:65658-119015 GCA_013400975.1 Atrichornis clamosus
TGTTGTGGGGGGGGGGGGGGAGGGAGCGATGAAGGAAGAAAAATTATGTGGAATTGGAAATGGAATGTCACTGAAAAAGAGGTACATTCAGGAAGAAATTTGCCATTCCCATGCTGTTCTGCTCAGCCTATTCATACTCACACAGAACTCCACAGTTCTTTTTAATCCAGTTTAATTTGGATGATTAAGTATTTTGAAATAACAACTGAGATGTAGTAAAAGCAGACTGCCAGTCACATTTCCTGTGCCTCTCGAAGAGAAGCAGGAACTGAGGGATAAAAGGCCAGCTCAGAAGTACGTGTGGGAGTTAGGAGAGTACGAATGCTCAGGGGGAGATAAAAGGACAGCAGAGGTTGTGCACACAGATCTGGCTGGAGGTGCCAAGCCCTGCTCCAGACAGCACTGGCTCTCCAGCTGGGGATATGGTACTATGTGCTGCAGCAGCTGCAAGAAAGCTGTCCGATCTTTTCCCCACAGGAGTCTTCCTCAGGGTACCTGAGGAGCATGAAATAATCCAGGTGAAGACTTGCTGTACTGCTTTGGTCCTTATAATGTTTTGTCTTACTGCTGTGCTAATACCTGATACTGTCCACTCTGTCTCTGCTTACCTTTTTCAGGACACAAAAAAACCAATTTATCTCAGACAGCTACTTTTTACCCTCTCTAGCTTTATGAAAATCATTAGTCAAATGAGCTCAGATACAATTTTCCTAGGGAAATTTTCAAGGAACATGCTGTCCCCCTTTGCCCTGTAAATACAAAAACTGTCAGTATAGTTACACTGATGAACCTAATCTATATTTTTTTAACATTCTATCCCCTAGGTTAATAGAAACTTAAGCTATTCTGCAGCATTGCTGTTGGGCCAGCATCGTTTCTCGTGAGCATAATTCCTGTGACATCTCTGGTAAGAGCATTTGTCACAGGTGATGGAGGTAAGGGAGCAATGGGAGTACAAACCTGCTGCAGTTTACCTAAAATGCAGAAACATCTGCTGGAATCATGAGTGGCTTGTTGGCTGGATTCAGCAGGGCAGAATCTGACAATTAATCTGAAGTGTCACTCCATTCAATAGAAATTGTTGTAGAGGGCTTCTAGCGACATAAAGGTAGCTCTGGTGACCAAAGGTTGCATGTGTTTCTGTGGTTTATTCATTTTTAAAGGCTTCACTGCACTCAAATACTAAACTTTTTCTAAGAGTAAAGTCTGCTTAGTGATTTTCTCCACAAATAGTGACCTACTTTGTGGAAATAGGTACATCAGGATGGGTATGGAAACCTCAAGGAGATTCATATACCTACAAATTATAGTCAATAGGAAAAGAGCTGTTATTAATTTTTTAAAGGAATAAGCTCTGACAAAATAAAACTTTTACTGCTTGGGGCCAATTTTGCCCTTTGGACTAATTGGACTAATTTTTATACACAAACCCAGAAGTGGAATTTGCCATTCTTGATGACTTCACTTCTGTTTTTCTACCTGTTTGAAAATAAGATTCCACACTGAGATCATCCTCTAGTCCCCGAAAAAGTATCAAATCTTTAAAATACTATTTCAGGAATCTTGTCTAATCCAAAATACAATAAAGATTATGAAGAGCAGATAAAAAAATCATGGGTTATATATGAGCAAGAGATCTTTGTAAAATTTCGATTTCTCATTTTTCCAACCTGTTGTGCAGTATATATCATGTATCTCAATGTTGTTTTCTGTATCAACCCAGAGGAATGATTCAAAACACACTTTAAAGAGTAAAATTGATTTAAAAGGATTTTGGGTCAGGCATTAACTGACTTCCAGATTCCAAGTTATCTTCAATTGAGTTCCTTTTAAATTTTTTATGTTAGTTATTTTATTTATCTTTTTTTTTTTTTTTTAGATACCATTACAAACGAAGCTTATAGACTGAATTTTTCAATGAAACTATATGCAAATTTGTCTGTTGACTCAGACTGGTAGTTAGGTTCCAATGTAACAATCCTGATGATGTTCTCTTGTTTTGATGAGTTAATTTGGTTCCATTTTTATCTCTATCGTGTGATTCTTGGGGTGTCTTGAGCAAGGCCAGGAGTTGGACTTGATTCTGACGGGTCTCTTCCAACTCAGCATATTCTGTGATTCCATGATTCTAAGTCCAATACAGTGCATTCGACAGATTCCAAATTCCTGATTCAAATTACAATTTTTTTCCTCAGTTCATTTGCAGTTTCCCTTTTACATTTCTCTGTAGGAAATATGTGCAATATAGAATAAAAATTCTGGTAGACGCCTGTAACTGTCTGTGTCTATAAGTCGGGGGATAACCATGACTGAGCCACACGTTCAGATCTCATCACAACAGTGATCATTGAAGGGTGGTTAAAAGCTTACATTTTTTTAAACATCTCTCACTCCATTCCTAAGAAGAGTCCCTTCAGCTTGATACTTTGTATTTTCCTGTCTTAATCTTTGCTGCTTCTGCTCTGTGGTGCCAGAAAGACGTCTGCTAGGATTCTGCTGCAGTAGGGAGCTTTAACGGGGGCAGCTTCTAAACGGGACGTGTTCAGCCCCCTTGTGGTACATACCAAAGTGGCCAGGTTTTGCCAAGTCTGGCATGTCTCTGAAATGTTTTACAAGAATAAAATCCTCTGTGTAACAGGAGCTCTACATTTGTTCAAAGGGTAAATTTTTCGCCTTCTACCAATGACTCCAAGAGGAAGAGAGATTGTGCATTTTACCTTCTGAAACCAGCAGGATTAGTAGAAGTCTTTGTATGTTTTGTTTCTTGAATTTCAATATCCTACCAACATATTATTTACAAATTTTGCCACTTGCTTGCTTGCTTTTTACTTATTCTCTTCCTAACACTTACCCTTCTTTTTGGCAGAAACAGTATTCTTATCTTTAATAAACTTTAAACTTTTAAATTTATTATTTTCCTTATTTTCTTTTTACAAATGTTAGAGGACTCAATGTCTTTTTGCATGACTTGTTTCTTTTGGAGTTTCCTCTGATCTGATTAAAGACAAAGAAAAGTCTGCATGAGACTTTCAATACTTTCTGGATAAATAAAGAAGGGATTAATTATTTAATCAACCAATAAATTAAGTACATAATTGAAATATCATGTGAGTAACAAAAACCCTTTTCATATTGATAGATTTTGAAGAACTTTTCAAGCTTAAAATTTCCAAATTTAAAATTTGAAACTATTTTTGGGCATACAGTTCCTCCAATTATACATTAATCAATTTGTACTTGCAAATGCTTCTTATCTCCCCATTACTAGTACATATGAGGTAGGAAGGTACATATGAGGGGAAAGTCTGGGACCAGCTATCCTGAGAATATCTAAATGCAATAATATGCAGTTTTTAAAAAATGCAAAAAATCCCAAAATATAAAAATAATGCCCCTTAAGATTAAATTTATTTTTTCCTTGTTTTTGAGCAACAGCAGATGTAGATATATATACTTTTCTACACTTACATGATTTAGAAGCTTTACAATTTTGTGCCCATTTTCCTTTGGCATGACTTTTTATTGCAGCTCATTGAGGTCTCGAATCTGGAATTCTTCTTTAACCAAAGTAATGGAGACTGTAGAGATTCTCATATCAGAGAGGATCAAATCAAACCTTCCTGCAGATAAGAGTTATCTATGAGTCCCCAGAAGTCTAATTTTCAATACTGAAGTCTCAATTAATTTCAAGAAAAACTTCCAGAGCCTGACTTTTGATACATTAAATCGTGTGCCTTCTTAGAAGTTAGTGGTAGATTCTTAAAAAAATTAGAACAAAATATTCCAAATTGCCACATATTTGCTTACAGGAAAACAAGGTAGTTAAATATCATTCATACAAATATTTGTCAGAGACCTTAAAATGGGAGTAAATTTTAAAAACTTTACGGACTTGCCAAGTCTTTTTAGACTTCTGTACTGTTGTCCACTGATCTTCAAATACACAAAAATCCAGAACTGCTTTTCCACTGAACTCAGTGAGACCTTGCATTCCTTACTAGACTTAAAAATGAAATTGCTCACAGTCAATGATGCTAATTGCCCTTACAGTTTTCTGGTTTTCACTCCAGTCTTGCCTTCTATTTAAATACAAATTAAGAGTGCCATACTCTGTGCTTAGAAACTCTCCTTTTTGCATGTCTATAATTTAACAGCTACTCATTATGATATACAAATATATAAGCTGTTCAACATTTACAAAGTCAATTTTTAATAGAGTTAATGCTTCTTACACAATGTGAGACTATGGCTACAAAAATTCCCCTTGGAGTACACTGTTATTGTCAAGTTTCATGGGAATTATTCCAGAAACATTTGTTTCTCTTATTTCAGTTGGCTTTTTCTTCTTACTCTGGTAATCAAAACTGTCTCACTGTAGCCCCATATTCCCCCACCCTACTTGTTTTACATATAGATGACCAGCAAACAGGAGGGAAGGGAATTAATTTCCTAAAATTTGGCTGTATTTTCAAATGCAGAAGGAATTCTGATCTTGATCTTATGTCAAGTAACAAATAATGCATTTGTCCCAAAACCAAAATTAATTTCCAAAAATTAATCAAAAAACCAATCTGTTTTAATGTTTTGTTCTTCAAAATTATGCAGGATTTTGTCACATCACCACCAACACAGACAGCATTTTTCATCATCCCAAGCTGCCTATAAGAAAATATTCAAATATTTTCATTTTAATTTATCCTTTTTTAGTTGCTTTGATGAAAATGAAAACCTGATTTCAGATTCCATATTTAGATTTCCTTTCTTTTCTTGTCCTTTCTTTTTTTTTTTTAATTTTTGGGGTTTTTTTGTTCCAAATTGTTCATTTTGTTGAAAAACATTTGAAATGTTTTCACCTACTGGTATTCTCCAGGTGCTGTGTGGTAAAAAAAACAAAAACAAAATCAAAAAACTTTTCTGCATCCATATCAGGTGGCCTTTATTTTCATTACTCTCATATTTATCTGAAATAGACCATCCCACCCACTCTGGCTTTGTTGCCTAACCCTCTTTTATCACATTCCATTCGACAGCACAACTCAGAATGGAAGGCAAGTTGTTCCAAAGACGAACATGTCTATTATAAGTCTCACCACAGGCAGCAGATTTGTTCATGGTATAAACATACTTGATAGATTACATTTAGCTTTATGTAAAATAAATAGCTTGATTAATTTATCTATGTTTTCCTGCAATTAAGTATATTCGATATTCCCTGCCTCAGAGCTGTTGGTTTTAGAAATATATCAGTCACACGACAGTATCTCAGACTCTACACTCTTGTATAAAGCACAACACATATATGCAGAAGAACATCTAAAAAAAATCCCATCTTCTGAATAATATTTCACTCAAATACACAAAAATGCATTAAAAAATATGGCTACTTGGGGTCCTTTATTCATTACATGTTTTTCTTCAAATGAAATCATGATTTGGTTCTATATTTACTTTTATTTTAATGCAGTTCCTTCTCAAATCCTCACATCATCCAAAATTCACTATCTTCAAACATTATGAAGAAAATCTGTCTAACAAAAGGATAGAAGTTATAAAAGAAGCATAATGCTGTCAGGCTTCAAGATCCATTAATCAGTAACAATAAAAACAAATTGTGGCATCATTTCTTTCATCAAACCATAACATTTAGTTGCCTGTGTTAATGTTAAAAGTGATTTTTAATCTCTGTGGAATTTGGTTTATTATAATAGAGAATTTTCTATGCTAAAAATAAAAAAAATTCTACCGCAATAAACAAAGCCTAAGTAATTCCAAAGAAAATATATTGTGAGATTTTATGACTCTCCTGATGTTTAGCTTAAAGATTTTAAGACTATGAACAATCATTGGAAACAACCTGTCAGGAACTGAAAATGGATACATTGAATAGGGGATTGTGTATCTACCCTTGGTGACTATGGGTTAGTATGACACTCCAAATACTTAATTGTTTTCAACAGTTACCATAAGAAGTCAGTCAGGTTTAACAAACATTACAATGCTCAGCCACTTACCAGTGTCCTAGTGGTTGGTCCATTAAAGGAAATTTATTTTATGCAACATCAGTAGATGTACCAAAATCTGATCTGAACTAAACACTAACAAAGTGTTTCCTTGTGTAAAGCTTTCCCTCACCAAAGAGCAGTGGTTTATCCATAGCTTACCAGCAATATTCACTATTTAGTATAGCTAAATCTTATTATTTTGTTAATAAATTATTCTATCCCACACTTGGTTACTCAGTATGTAATTTAATTAAACCAAGTCAATTCTATGGATTATTTTAAATAAAAAATGACATAGCTAGTTAATGACCTATCTTTCACTGTCTGTAGCTGGCAAATAAGCCCTTATCCAGTTGCTCGCTCACTATTTCCCCAGCAGAATCAGGGGAAGAATCAGAATGGAAAAAGTGAGAAAACTCATGGGTCAAGATAGAGATTTTAACAAGTGAAGGGAAAAAAAAGAAGAAAACAAACAAGTAATTGATGCAAAAATAATCGCTTGTGACTAGGAGAGCCCAGCCAGTGTATAAGCAATGACTAGCTTGGAAAAATTCCCACAGATTTACTGATGAGCATGAGGTTTCATGGCACGGAATATCTCTTTGCTCACATTGGGTCAGATCCCCCAGCGGTGTCCCTTCCCAACTCTTGTGCAACCCCAGCCTACTTATTGAGTAGGCAGAGTAGGAAACAGAGAAGGTCTTGATGCTGCATGAGCACTGCGCTGTAAAAGTCACAACATTACTATCAAAACTGTTTTGGTCACAAATCTAAAACGCAGCACCATATCCCCAAGTTTAGGGGAAGGTAGTTGGATTTACTCTGGGAGGTACATAGGAGAAAAAACAAAATTCTCAGTAGGTTGAATAAACAACTTTTACTTGCAAATATTTAGAGCATTCCAATGGAGTAAGGCATTTGTCAAAGTTTAACTTCTCAATCTTTAACTTATCTAGCCACAACAAGGGACTTAACAAGGCATTGACAGGAATTTTTCTTGATCCAGCTTACAATGTATTTTGAGAAGAAGAAGTTGGGAGAAGAAAGAGAAAAGAAAAGAAAAACGGAGAGAGAAAGGTAGATAGGCACCAACCTGAGGATCCAGTGTGGTCTCAGCAGCTTTTTAAATCCAGAGTAGAGGAATACACCTTGCAGCATACGTGTTGCCATCCTTTTATCTGTTCTGCACCCTACCCCAGGTGAGCTTATGCTAATTTCAGCACTAAAGTCTCACAACTGAGGTTTACACAGAGCCAGAATGTTCCCAGCTGACCCATGCAGTTGATCACCTCCATTCCAGTGGGGACTGGCCCCGACTTTTCCAGTGCTCACGCGCTTCACAGCGCAGTGCGAGGAGGCTCCAGGGTGCCGGGGGGAGCAGTGTGTCACCCCACCTACACAGAGCTTGCCCACCTCTTCCCAACTGGTTGTTTTGAGACATTCAAACACTCCTCCAGCCTCCTACAGGCTGCTATGAAGAAGTTCCATTCCCGACAAAGTCAGCACCGTTCCCTTTAATGAACACTAACACCTGTGTATTTCATATGGGTCATGGTGGCATAACCTGTTGCTAAACAAAGAATAAGGCTCAGATTTATACTCCTGATTCTGTGGTGAAATATGTCATTTAATTAGATGGCTAAAGATATCTGCTCTATTTTTGCTAAATATTGAAGCACTGACATGAGACAATGACTTTTTTTGGCATAACATTGTCAGGAGGGAATGCCCTATTTGTTAACTATCCTGCCAAAGCTTAGTGGAGTAAAAGTAATAATATATAAATACAGAAACAGGTTCTAGACAGAGGAAGTGATTATAAGTATTTTTTCATGTAAAAGATGTATTTAAATATTTTAAAATGTATTTGAAACTATATATGTTTTCAGAATATTCTGCACCTTCTACAAAAATTTTACATGAAATTGAAAGAGATTTTGAAGTATAGAAGAATCGTAGTGGTTTGCTTTGTTGTTTTTTAAATTATTTAAAATCCAAGGTTTTATGCATTCACATCTTCTAATCTCTGGACAATCTAGTAAATTTTTCTACAATCAACATAATTTTAAAATATCAATTTGACATAATTATTTATGTTCATAATTAGTTATTAATACATTGCTAAACAGTTATCTTGCAGTCATTAGTAAAATGTGCAATCCTCAAAAGAAGCATGTGCATTTTACAGTCCCGACTGCCTAGCACTTAATTAAAGGACTAGAAAACTGAGATATAGGTAATGACCAAAGGGTCTCTTAATCAGTTTTTGTTTTATGGACACAGCTTGAATACAGTTTTGGGGAAAAGAGAGAGAAAGTAGTAAATGTTAAGACCAAGGTTAAAGCATAAATTACACTAAAACAGGTGTTAACCTGGTCTCTTTTCTAGGTTGTTTGGGGTAGACACAAAGAAGGAATTAATTGCACTGGAGATAATGAAGTATATAGAAGAAATATCAGGTCATGTTCTGTGAGAAAATGCTGGGGTTACAGTATTATTGTGATTGAAAAAGAAAAGGGATTTGGAATTTATGTCTGAGAAGCAATTTCTGAAAAATCTTTACCTGTAATTTGATCCAAACTCAAAATTTCTTTTGATAAGTACAGTTTAATTTACCATAAAGACAGGAATTAATATCTCCTAATTCGTGCCTTGTATGGGGAGACAACTCTGTGTGTCTATGTCTACAGATTGATTATGCTGAGCAGTAGAAGAGAGGTTATAGTGGTGGATTGACCTTGACTTAATGTCAGGTGTTCACCAAGCCACTCTATCACTCTCCCTTCTCAGATGGACAGGGGACAGAGAATAAGATGGAAAGTAACTCGTGGGTTGAGATAAGGTAGTTTACTAAAGCAAAAACCAAAGGTTGTGTGTGTGCAAGCAAAATGAAAAAAAAAAAAATTTATTCTCTACTTCCAATCAGCAAGCAATGCCTGGCCACTTCCTGGGAAGCAGGGCTTCAGCATATATCATGGTTGCTCCGGAAGTCAAACACTGCAATTAATGAATGTACCCCCCTTCTTCTCCTCTTCTTAGCTTTTATATCTGCTGACATCATCTCATATGGAAAATCTCGTTTGTCAGTGTGGGCCAGTTGTACCAGTTGTGCCCCCTGCCAGGATTTTGCCCACCCCCATCCTACTGGTGTGGTGCAGAATGTTGGGGAGACAGCGCTGATGCTGCGCCAGCGCTGCTGAGCAGCAGCCAGAGCTCTGGGGTGTTATCAGCACCTTTCCAGCTACCGATGCAAAGCCACTCACCACTGTGAGGGCTGCTGTGGGAAAGTGAGCTCCATCTCAGCCAGATCCAACACAATTATCCATAACATACATTCTGGCAAATACTCTCAGAGGAGTATTTTGGTTAATGTCACCTAATGACTTGATTGGCACCCAAATACTCTCAGAGGAGTATTTTGGTTAATGTCACCTAATGACTTGATTGGCACCAATTCATTTACATTCCTAGAGGAAGAAAACTGCTAAATTTGAACTTAGTCCAGCGTGAAACAACAAGTTTCCCGACAAGGAAAAGATTTACTACTGGACATGAATCCCCCACATTTTAAAGGCTTGTAATTTCAAGTATTATATGTGGAGTGAGATCGCAGAATCACAGAAAAAAAAAAAAAGATTGGAAGGAATGTCTGGTGGTTGTTTACAACCAAGCTCCCACTTGAAGGAAGCATAGTTTAAAACCTTACATAAGTCTGTTCTCAACTTCTCCAGTCAAGTTTTATATATCTCCAAGGATGGAGATTCCACACTTTCTCTATTCTGGTACTTAACAACTGTCTTTGAAGTTAAGCATGCAGCTTCCTAATGTGCAGTTTGAATTTCCTTTGTTGCAAACAGTTTTCTGACTTTTGCTTTTATATGCTGTTTTAGGATAGAGTCAATATCCTTAATATTAGTAGCTAGTTATAGTTATAGATATAATATTATATATTGTATAATATAGTATATATTATACTAGCTATAATATTATAGCTAGTATAATGTTACTTTGGATACTGTGCTGGAAACTGTGTTGATAATACAGGGATGTTCCAGTTATTGCTAAGCAGTGCTTACACAGCCTCAAGGTCTTTTCTGCTCCTCACCCCAACCCAGCAGTGAGGAGGCTGGGGATACACAAAAAGCTGAGAGGGGACAGAACTGGAACAGCTGACCCCAGCTGACCAGAGGGATATTCCATACTACACTGACATCATAAAACTGAGGAAACCTTCAGAGCAGGGGTTTTTTTTTAAGTAACTGTCACAGGTGATGGAGCCTTGCTTTCTTGGAGATGCCTGAACACCTGTCTACTGATGGGAAGCAGTGAACGAATTTGTTTTTCTGCTTTCCTTGTGTGCATAGTTTTTGCTTTACCTATTAAACCATCTTTACCTCAGCTCAGGAGTTTTCACTGTTAATCTCCCGATTCTCTCCCCGATCCCATCAGTGGGAAGAGAGTGACTGGGTTTAGTTGTCAGATGAAGTTAAAGAAAATAACAAATTTGATTGGAATCCACTAATCATATTTATGAGGATGAACAGTAGGGATATTTACTACTGTTTCCCAAACAAGTTGTAGAATATTCACTTAATATATTTGTCTTTAACTTCTCTTCAATAACAGGAAAAGGAAGAAAATAAAGTTTAAAAAGCCCACAAAAAGCTAAAACCAGCCATCAGTGTGTTGCAAAGCCTTTCAACTAGCAGAAATATGTTTTTAAAATAATACAGGCAAAGATTACATTAGGCATATCTACTGCTTTTCTGCTGTGTCACCTGGGATGAATTTATGTAATAGGTGGGCGGGCAAGCTTGTTAAGCAATTCTGTACATTGAGAATTTAGTTATCAAATCCTCAGGTAACCAGATAATCTGGTCTATTAATGTGCAACAAACAAAATATCTTGGAACAATGAATAAGGAAAAATTGCACTGGGGATTGCCATGTTAATGCTAGACAATGTTAAAAATAATGCAAAAGTAGACTTTTTTTTTTTAATCAAGTACTAACTACAAACAAAAAAGAAGATAGAATATTCTGACCGTTTCTGTCTTGCTGGAGAACATGAATTTGATTAACAAGCTACAAGGTGAGCAACTGAAATTGGCATATTAATATCTAGAGAAATTTCAGTAAAATTGCTTTTCTTTATCTTGAGAAATCTGGGGGTTTTTTGTAAAGAATTGGTTTTACTTTCCTCATAGTTTTTATTACATTTGAAGCTGCAGGTTTAGGGTTTATATGACAAGATATGGATCATTTACAATGCTCCATTCCTTGTCTTGAAAAATGACCACGAATATTCTTCTTGTTGAACCTGTGGTAGTAGTTCTTGCTGTGGTGTATAGCAGAAGAAAAGTTACCTCCTACAGCACAGCCACATTGAAATACTGTGAATATGTAAGGCTGACACTTCTGTTTCAAACCAACCCAGAAACTGTAAAGCAGTGTTTCCTGCCAGGCATCATACAAGAAGAGTAAAATATTTCTAAAAGCTTTTGAGGGAGGAATGCAAAACTTGCTCTAAATATAGGCAGCATTTTTATACAGCTATGAAGTTACAAATGGGGTTAGGCAAAAGGAGGGTGGAATTGGTGGGGAAAAGATACAATTTTAGGGGTTGTGACAGTGGGTCTGTGACTGTCTTTCTGTCAAGAACTGATCAATAGCGCATACTAGTTAACTGCAGAGGTGTTTTCACATCGAGTTTAAAAATAAGTTAGAAAGTTTATGCACAATTTGGCAATTGCTTATTTGGGGATGCAGAAGAGCAGCATGATTCCGATAATTGGGAATAACTGCTACTTTGCAGTCAGCAACCTTGGTGTCAGTACACTACCATTCTGCTCTTCATCCACAGAGGCCAAATCTGTACTGTGCCCTGCTGTAACCAGCAAATGACCCAAACACCTCATAAGGGCCATAGCCTCTTTAGAGATTGCTTCTCTTCCTCCAAACACAGAAATGTGTTTGGCTACTGCTGAAAATAACCAAGAATTTAAAATTCGTCAAAATCTAATGCGATGTTTGTGCTAAAAGACTGATTCTTCTGAGCAGATTTAGCCCAGTGAATCATGTCCAATTACCTATATCACTCTTCCATAAGTAGTCTTTTTCTGTCTGGTCTGCACCCAGATCATGATTTTTGTTTCACTACATTAAGTGAAAAACTTCAGTAGCAGAAAGAGAAAGAGACCATAAAATAGAGATAAATTTCTTTTGTTTCAAACTACTCCATCCCATGGTATATGGGTCTGGTGAATATGAAGCTGGAGAGGAAATCATCTTCCAGTCTCTCCAGATTGCTGGTCTGGATTGAGACCAAAGCACCACTTTTCAGAGTTTTTCACTGAATATCAAAGCACAAGAATTGACCATCTGGTTCTTCTAATTGTGTGTACTTCCTCTTCTTTCTCTGATGCAATTTTAGGAGAAATACTTTCTAGACCATTCTGTTCTCAAAAAAAGTCAGAAATCAGGAACCCCTTCCTGTAACAGAAATTCCGTATCTATATCTCTGTCCTGTGAATTCAGTTCAAAACAGTATACTCATAGACAAGTTTCCAAAGCAGAAAGAGGACAAAAGTAATATACTGTGAAATTTCTAGCAAATCACTTCTTGTAAAAACAGAATTAAACATATCATATATGAACTACTTACATATGAACCAGAATTTCAGTGTCAGAAATCTGTCAGCATTGTCTCTGGTTTTGAAAAAAAAAAAAAATCTAGAACATTTATTTTAAGATCTGGAATTCACATCATAATACTTATAAAATATTTTCATGTTATGTGTCCACAGCTCTGAAAAATAACTTTTAACTTATATTACCTCTGAATATTTTTTCTGTAGAAAAAAGAAGAGAATATTTTAAGAATATTTCTCAGTTCATGCTACTGCATAACACATAAGTAGTATGTTTTGGATTTTGAGAGAATTTTGAAAAAACCAAAGTATAAAAAATCTAGAGGACAAGTGAAAAAGAAAAAAAGAAATTAACTTTTCAACCTGAGAGATGAGTTGCAAAGAAATTAACTTTTCAACCTGAGAGATGAGTTGCAAAGGCTCTGCTTTCAGTAACCAGTGGTGATATGGTACAGTTAACCCAGCTAAGGGAAGAATTAACATCTTTCAAAGATACAAACATGATGACTGTGCACATGCAGTTGACACACCCGCAAATCATATTCCAAAGCCCAAATTTTTTATTTGAAAATCCAGAAACCAGGTGACGATGCTGTAGAATAAAATAGGAATAAAATAGACTGTTTCCATTGGAAGGGTTGTACAACTATCACCTAGTCCATCTGTCTGACCAATTCAGTGTTGGTCAAAAATTAAAGCATGCTGTTAAGGGCACTTTCCAAATGCCTCATAAATAGCGACAGACTTGGAGCACCCACCACCTCTCTAGGAAACCTGTCCCACTGGCTGACCACCCCCGCGGGAAAGAAATGCGTAGTGCAGCTTTCAAACATTCCCATCCATCCTATCACTGGATAACAGGGAGAAGAGTTCAGCACTCCCTGTCCACTTCCTTTCCTCAAGATGCCATAGAAAGCAATGAGATCAACCCTCGGCCTCCTTTTCTCCAAACCAGATAAACCCAGAATCTCCAGCCACTTCTCATAGCACGTCTCCTATCCCTTTCACCAGTTTTCCTGCCCTCCTCTGGACTCATTCAAAGACAAGATAAAATATAGAAAAGTTTTGCACTTATACCAGCATTATGCAACTTCCTACCAAGATCTGATGTGGCTGTCTCTTTCATGTGGCAATTCTCAACATAAATAAATAGTAGTATTGCAGTGATCAATTTAGAAACCACATGTAATCAGCCATCTCTACAATAATCAGTATTTAGAAAGTTAATATTTGAGAAAAAGTTATGTTTACATCTTCTAGTCATTACTCTGCATTAATATTCAGCTACAAAAAGTATTTTAATATATTGTATACAGGTAAATTTAAATATAGGGTGTTTATCATAGTTGCATTTTTTCTGATTTTATATGGTGCTTTGTTTATGATTTAAACTATAGAATCTCTCAAATAGCCAAGGCAAATTACAGACAAACTGACTAGAATACATTATGCAGTCTAGTGACAGAACAAGAAATAGTGGGATGTCTGGCACAGGCCCATTGCAGAAAATAGAAAGATAAGCTATACAGATGGATTCATACAAGAAGAAATTGTGAGCAAATTTTTTAACTGCAAATCAACACAATTTTCACTTACTTTTTCAGAACCTGATCATTTGTGCTGGGTACTGCAGGAGAACATGCACATTTGTCTTCATGCTCAAGTCATCTAGCTCCCAAATCTTCAATCCTGAGCCAGACGAATATGGGCAGAATGCCTATATGCTTTCCTCTCCTAAATGATAGAATCCCTGCAAAACCTTCTGCATTTTGGAATGTAGTTTTGATATGGCCATTTCACTTCAACAATAACCAATATGTTTGTTTTAACTAAAGTTTCCAAAGTCTCCTACAGGCCACAGTACCATATTGCTGACTCATCCAGATCAGCTCCACCACTGCATTTATGCAGCGCTGCATTGTCATAAAATACAGTACAGTTGTTGAATATATGAATAAATGTAGAACGTTAAGGACATCAGACAAGTCAAAACTGAGTGGGATAACAGGCTCTCTTCTGAAATATTTGTAGAACTCAGGATTTGAAATTTGAATGTGTTTATGGAAATAGGGAGTTTCAACTCTGGTCTGCTCGGACTGTTGTTCAAGATTATCATGGCATATGTTATGAAAAATATGGTTTGGAGTTTTGTTTTGGGAGGTTTTTTGGGTTTGGTTTTTTTTGTTTGGTTTTTGGTTTTGTTAGTTTGGGGTTTTTTGGTTTGTTCTTCTTGGTAGATTTTTTCTTTTTTCCTGATTATATTTATTTAGTGGATAAAGAAAAAAAGCCCTCTATCTTGAAAATTAGAGTTCAAACAGTGAAGATGTAGAATATTCATTCCAACTGTGTCTAAGCTGTGGAATGCCCCAAAGTCCTGGTCTAAGGATTGTACATACTGGGAGAGTTTGTATTGTGGAGATTTTTCTTTTTGCACCTTTAATGAAATATTGCCCCAGTGAAACTCATAATGAGACCTTATCTCAACCTGCAGATCCAAGAGTTTGAATTAGGAGCTGGATCTCCCAAACTCCTAAATTCTACAGTTTAGATACTAGCAACCAGATCCTCCCTGCCTTCCTGCCTTCCTCCCTTCCTCCCTACCTCCCTTCCTTCCTTCCTCCCTCCCTCCCTTCTTTCCTCTTCCACTCTCTTTCCTCCTTTTCTTATTTCCTTCTTTCTTCCTTTCTGTGACCTTCAATGTCACACTTGGAGTGGTAAATGCCATTATTTCTTCCATGAATTAAGTATGATCCAAAAAGACAAAATAATTTTATGTCTGAATTGGTACCAGGTTAAAGGACAGAGCAACTCAGTTTTATGTTTGATAGTTGTTGTGTATGTAGGCAGTCCCTTAGCATTTTACACAGCATAAACAAAGAAAAGAGTGACCTTTGAAGGACATGTCACCAGCGCTTTGCAAGCGTCAGTGAAAAACATAGATGCTAATTCTATTTTTCATAAAATAGTCAATAATTTTTAATATTTTCATAGTATGGAGAATCAGTACTTCTAAATTCAAAACTGATGAAAAAGCTTTTTTTTTTTCCCTTGTGGTGACTGTTTTGCTGATCATTTGCAGATAGGTTTGAGTTTCTTCTGTGTGTCATATTTAGAGCTGAAGTTAAGTTTATGGAGTTGTATGTGTCAGAAAGGTATTTGATATTTAAATGTCAATTCTGTTTTCCTTTACACATATGGACTGTTTGTGACTGTGATGGGCTGGCAGAGATCTCCATTGTCTCTGCAAAGTTTTTAGGACCCATCAGTTGAAAATTGCTCATTCATACTGAAAATTGACTTAACATTATTTTGGTTTAGGTTTGTTTTGCACTGGAATGCAGTACCAAAAGGAACAGAAGAATTTTCTTGTGATAATTTAAGAAAGGGAAAGGCACACTTTTGCACTTCTATTGTTATGTAGAGTGCAATTATACATGAATAGCAACATAAATCTTCACCTTCTCAATGCTCATGTTCTGTCTTCCTTCAGTTTTTCTACTAGTCTCAGCATAGGATTTTTGTTTTAAATACAGAATGAAAGCACATTTGTAATAACACAGAAGTGTGTTCCTAACCTTACTAATGGTGGGTGTTAACGAACTGTCATAGCCCTAAGTAGAAAATAGCATAGACAATGCACCACTTCAGGATACAGATGACAACTGCCCTTGACACAGGAAATTTTTCATGATTTGTGCTACACACTTGAAATATCTTGTTGCAAGTACTTGTGTCAAATTCTTCTTCAGCAAACCTGTCTCAAAGGAGGGAACAGGAGGAACTTCACACAGGAGTTAGCAGGGTTCACCGAAGGAATTTTAAGCCAGATTTGAAAGAGGAACGAGGAAAATTTAAAAAACAGGCTTACTAGAATTAAATCAGGGGGTGTCATGGCAATGGTTGAGGGATGGGGTGCGAGGTCCTATAAGGACTACAAGGATGTCATAGAAGTTATGCAGGGAGATAATTAGAAGGGACAAAGTACAACTAGAAATTAAACTAGCTACTGTCATGAAAGACAATTTAAAAAGCTTCTATAAATACATTTGCAACAAAGCAAGGGCTAAGGAGAATTTCCATCCTTTTTTGGGTTCAGAGGGAAACGTAATGACAAAGGATGAGGAAAATGCTGAGGTATTTAATGCTTTCTTTGCCTCAGTTTTTAATATTTAGACCAGTTGTTCTCCAGATACTCAGTCCCTTGAGCCAGATCACAGGGATGGGGAGCTGAATGAAGCCCCCTTAATCCAAGAAGCCCCAAAATGTAGAGACCTGACTACACCACTTAGGCACAGACAAGTCTATGGTGCCAGGTGGAATACACCCAAGGATATTCAGGGAGCTGGCAGAAGTGCTCACTGAGCCACTTTCAATTGTTTACCAGCAGTTCTGCCTAACCAGGGAAGCCCCAGTTGACTGAAAGTCAAAAGGAGGCTCAGGGCAGATCTTATTGCTCTCTACAACTACCTAAAGGAGGTTGTAGTGAGATGGAGATCTCCCAGGTAACAAGTGAGACAATGAGAGAAAATGACCTGAAGTTACACCAGGGTAGGTCTAGGTGGGATATTAGGAAACATTTCTTCAGAAAGGGTTGCAAACATTAGAACAGGCTGCCCAGGGAAATGGTTCAGCCCCCATCCCTGGAAATATTTAAAAGATGTGTAGATGTAGCACTTAGAGATGTGGTTTAGCAGTGGACTTGGCAGTGCTGGGTTAATTGTTGGATTTGATGACCTTAGAGGTCTTTGCCAACCTACACGATTCTATGATTCTACAAATCTGACTGGCTGCACTGAGTTCAAGGAGGCTACAGCCTCTGAAGCATTGTGCCAGATGTGTTGCTTAAAACCTTTGAAAATCTGTTACATTAAATCTTTGTTAATAATATAGGCTTTACTAACAATAATGACTGGTTATTCTGTTATGAGGTATGGAATTCTGAGAATTATCAAGCAAGGAAAATTCATTGCCTTGCATTGCTCATTTATTTGGCAAATTTATTTTGGGGTTTTTTATAATTTTAATGTAATGCTGATAATTTAAAAGTACAGGTTTTTTGCTTTGAAATTTTTGTTAGGAAGACTTCATTTTGAATGTGAATTTAAAAAAACCCAACAGGTTTCTGGAATACAAAATAAACCATTGTATTGACAACATTGTAACGTTTGCATTTGATTTTATTTGGCCATGTTATTTTTCTTAGATGGTGTATATCTGGGAAGCATGATTATTCCTCTGTTGTGTCTTGACTAATGCAAAGAGAGTCAAATAGGACCTCATTGAAGGGTGAAGAAGACTGGTTTATGTCTGGGAGTAAATGAGCATGCTCAGCTGGAAAGAAGTTTCTGAAGTGCATCATGCAGCAGTGAACTTTCAAAACATATCTGTCTGAAGACGGAAAACCCTAATTTCTACCTCTCAGGAGAGCTTTCCAATATTAGATTATAATGTCTGCATTTATTTTACCTTGTTTAAACACGCAGACATTAGCTGTTAAAGCCTGAACAGGTCAGTCTCGCCTGTCTTAAAATCAGTGGAAGAAAAAACCTGGTAAAACCAATCCCATTTCATCTGATGAAAGTCATCAAAACAAATGAATTACTTTTCCTGCCAAATCTTCCTCTTCCATTTACAAACAAGGAAGCTTAAAGTGTTTAGGAATGATTATAGCATTTGAAGTTAGAGAACACATGTTCCATTTTTTGCTACAGAATTCAAAATGTAGAGGGAAGGCTGGTATTGTAATCCATGCTCTCAAACACTGTGCCTCATGTTAACTTTGAAAGTCTGATCCCCTGCCAAGGAACCTGGTTAAAAACTTTAGAGTGCTCACTTCCATATGAGAACTTTAAGATGTGCCCTAGTAAAAATATTCAGGTCTGGACTCCCCAACACAAAAGAGGTATGGACCTACCATAGAGAGTCTAACAAAAAGTCACCAAGATGTTTAAGGGACTGAAGCATCTCTCCTACAAGGAAAAGGTGAGAGAGATGGCACTAGATCAGTCTAGATCACCTCAGGGCTATCTCATCAATATATAAACACCAGAAGGAAGGATGCAAAGACGATGGAGCCAGGCTGTTTTCAACAGTGTCCAGTAACAGGAACAGAGGAAATGGGCACAATCTGAAATACAGGAGCTTCCACCTTAGCATCAGGAAATACTTTTTTTTTTTTTACTGTGAGTCCTTGTCCTTGACTGAGCACTTGTACAGGTAGCCCAGAGATGTTGTGGAGTTTCTATCCTTGGAGATATTAAAAAAACATCCAGACATGATCCTGGGCAAGTGACCCTAGTTGGCCCTGCTTGAGTAAAGTGGTTGAACCAGATAATCATTAGAGGTCCCTTGCAGCCTCAATAGTTCTGTAAGTCTGTGATATGAAACCAGATCTTAACACCAAGATATCATACTTTATAAGAAAAACAAAAATATTATTCCATTCAATGAAGAGTATAATCTTTCTATATAAATTACAAGTGTGCAGAGCACTTAAGCATTGCTTTGGGAAGATAGTCTAAGAGTGTCCTGGAAATGCTCATACATACTGGTGTGGCTAGGAATCTAGAACATTTTGGGTTCATACAGTCATTTTTTTACAAGTAAGATATGGAGGGTGGGCGGGGTGTGGAAAGAGGAGTCTTCAGAACACAACTATGACTATATCCCTAACATCTTTTTCTCTTGATCTCAGCATCACAAATGTTTGTGGACTTGGACATAAAATCAGGCAATCAATAGCTTGTGGAATAACACTGTCAATAAGGCTAGAGCTTGTTAGGGATTGCTTAGCAGCTTGCTAAATATAGCACAATGCTGTAACTAAGTAGTGAAAATACCTACAAAGTATTAAGTTTCTCATCTCAGGGAAAATTGCTTAGGGTTTTTTCTATGCTTGGTTGATTTTGTTTTAAAGGGCATCTGACTTTGTTCAGGACACCTACCTCTAAATTCATACCACCCCGGTTCAGAAATGAAAGTGACTTGTTTAAGCTAACAGGGCCGTTGCCCCAGGTTTCTGCTCTGCAGCTTGTATTCCCAATTACAGCTTCCATTTCAACACTTTGTTTTGTGTTAGGTTAACCTTAGCAATGTTGATAGATGCCATGTCTCTCATTCAGTGTAAAAAACCCCCATCCCTCTGTCTACATCCTTTATAGCTGAAGCAGTAATGTCTGTCGGCTGTAAAAAGATACAGACAGAGCTGGAGTAAGAGTTATCTGTGTTTTCCTATACTTTGCTATAAAGAGAGGCTCACTGTGATCTGGTGATAAACTTAGACATGCAGGAGTGACTGGACTGAAGCCCTGTGAGTGAGAAAGAAATAGCAAGCTGCAATAAAAAAAACACAGAGGGGAACAATATACAGAGAAACACAGACACAAAAATATTGTTTTCAGTGTCATTTCAACAGAGCTTTTGGAGATAAGTGTCAGAACTATGTGGAAAAGGGCTAGAAATTGTTAGAAGGGAAAATGTAAAGAGCAGTGTCATTTTGTTTTGTCATTGATTTGAGCCTTTTGTGCCCCTGTCTTCAGAGAAAGATGTATGCTCCTTAAATAACTTTGGGGCATCTCGCTCAGCAAAATACTCTAAAATATTGTTACCATTACATCATACTGGCTAATCACTCAAATTTAAAAACTACTTAGAGGTAAATTGGAGACAGGGTTGGCTTTTTGTCTTTTTCATACCATTCTTAACACTCGAGACTATAGAAATCAAAAACCACTTCAGTTACTGACAACAAGCTAATGCCCCATTTTGTCATGAAGACACTGAAAAGAAGACATCTGAAGGCCAAGTTGTTTTGATGTGAGATATATCATTTTATAGCAGATGTGTCAAGAATATTGAATTGTCTTAATGTGGTTGCATCTTTATATTAGCATAAAAGGGAAAAAACAACACTGAAAATTAACAGATATTCTCTTTCCCTGTTTTTATACATTCAAGTAGAAACACATTTTCTGCACACACACACAAAAAAAGAAAATACAGGGAAAGACTTAAATGCACACTGTAATATCTTCATTTAGATTATGAAACAAAGTCAGCTCCAAATATAGTAATTATTTCATTGATTTGGGTGGCATTTGGATCGAAATTTACTTCTGAATAAAACAGATAAAGAACCTGAGGTAAAAAAAAAAATTAAATTCAACCCTGTATGAAACATTCTTAGAGATGAAAAAAGATTTGGAAAAAACTGTCTATGCAGCAAACTGAACTAAGTAAGTGTAATTCTAAAACTCCTTGAAAATAAATAATTAAGTGATCTTTATCTTGGTGTGAAATAGAGGTGTATTATTAATAAAGGCAATGCACAGTTTCTAAGGATGCATTATAAGCAGTCATGTAAATAAAGAGCATATGAAAGATTTGGTAAAGAGCATAGACTAAGGAGAGAAAGATTTAAATCATTTTTACTAAAATCACATCAACATTCCTATATTTTCAGAAATCACATAAAACTATTAACTTTCTGGTTCCTTTTTCTGTTATTTTGAAAGCTTCCTTTTGAAAACTTTTTCTTCCAAAAAATATGCTGTACAAACATCCATTTCCCGTGAAAATAATCTCATTAAAAACCTTTCATAAATAATATTTGATTTTTGTGACTTAATTCTGTCTTCAGAGGTTCAGACACATATTCTGACTGGCTGTGGTCAGACTTTCATTTCTGACTTGTTTTGCTTGCCCTCTTTCTTTTCCAGAAGTGTCACTGACAAATCACTGCTGTTCTGTGTGCTGAAGAAAAGCTGTCTTTCTCACCATGTGTTGCTCACGCTCACACTGGCAAAGTGTGCATTAGACTGCAATTTCTTTCATCTATTACATTATCTACAGCATTTCTCAGACTGGGAGGGTAAAAATCCCTTTATTTTGATATTTTCCTTACTAAGCTTAACATCTGGGATCACTCTTCTGAGAGGGAATTGAAAACAACTTGGGAATTAATGTGAATGTATATTAGAGTGGGAGGAATGTCACTTTCTGAGATGTGTGTATCAGGTGATATATGTCAATTATGGCAAGCGTTTCCTTCAGGGGAAAGGAAGAGTTGTATCAGTAGCAAAGTAGTCCATGTAGAAAATCTGTTTGCTTGATGTTGCTGGGTTACCTCTATAAATGTGCATGCACATGGCAATGAGCTTGCACATTTCTTCTGAAAACCTGTGGAAGAGAATCATCCAAATTTTGTGGAGATCAACTATAGCAATAAGTAGTCTTTTGAAGGTAACTACTGCTTTTTCCAATTTTCTCTCTTTTTATTACTTTTTAATAATTCTGAAACACACGAGGAACTGAGACTTTCATTTTAATCCCCTTTGCTGTATTGTGTCATCCCAAAACTAAGCTTAGGCTGGAAAATGATAAGCATCTTCAGGGAGAGGTTTCAGCTGATGTGTTTCTGAGTATGATGTCAGAACACAGCTGCAGTTCATCTCATTCTACTGCTAAATTCAGAAACACATGAAATCTACACAGTCATATGTCCCTCTATCCTTAAAGAGATTCTCGATGAAAGTACCATTCCCCAACTCTTACCCTAGAGCAGGATATGCACACAATAATTCCAGGGATCAGGTAGGCACATGTTGTGTTTTAATCCATCAGACAGCTGAACACCACACAGCCATTTGCTTATCCTCCTCCAGTGTGATGGTGGACATAAAAAAAGAAAAAAGATGGTGCTTATTGGTGATGGTGCTTATTGGTTGAGATAAAGACATTTTAATAGGACAGAAAAATAAGACAAAACAATAATAATAATATTAATAATAATAATAATAAAAGAACGTGCACACTTAATGATTCACAATGCAAT
Organism: Atrichornis clamosus; assembly: GCA_013400975.1. Taxonomy (NCBI): domain Eukaryota; kingdom Metazoa; phylum Chordata; class Aves; order Passeriformes; family Menuridae; genus Atrichornis; species Atrichornis clamosus. The sequence goes on from WBMZ01006581.1 coordinate 88,143, forward strand.
TACTCACATCCTGCTCACCAAAACTTGGCCAGACCCTGAGCAGCGGGTCACCACCCCCTGGCCAACTCCCCCTGGTTTTATTGTTTAGCAGCAACTAAAACATCCATGTGTGTTATCAACATTATTCTCATCCTAAATCCAAAACGTAGCACTATACCAGCTACTAGGAAGAAAATTAACTCTAATCAAGCCAAAACCAGGACAGCTTGCATGTCCCCTACTACTTCTAGAAGCCTCCGTTTTCTTTCCTATGTCCCTTATGTTTAGCAAAATGTTCAGATTCACTTATCCATGAATAAGAAACCAGTCTTTCTTTTTATGTCTTCTACGTTTGATCCCAGTGAAGCCTCAGAAAAATACTAATATGTCACTAATGGAGTTTTCTTGTTACCAGTTCAGATTTCCTTCTTCAACAGCACTTCTGCATCTGAATTCGCATCCATTAGACACCTTGAATTCCTGTTAAGAGTTGTGTACTCCATTAACCCACAAATCATTCTCCTCTCTACTCTGAACAACTGTTATTAAACAGAGTTGCAAGAAAAGTGCCTCAAGTACACTGACCATGTAACAGAGTCTACACTCCCAGCCCTTCTTATCTTCACAGTGGTGATAAAACAAGGGGGAAACACAAATCACAAATCTTTTATAAATGTCAATTGCACCCTTGCCTGAGAAGCAAGCAAGAAGAAATTCTATCTATACAAAAGGATGAGGGCCACTGTGTCAAAGGTCTTTCAGATTCTTTCTGTAGGTAAATTAATTGAGCAAGGGTGGGAGATTTTCATAAAGGTATATTCACCAGGGGGTGACTGCTAAACCTTGTCATTTAGAAAGCAGAACCTCATGAAGAGCTTGCACAAAACATTCTAACTAGAGGTGAATATTGCCAGCATTATGTGATTAATGAACCAAACAGATTACATGCCTCCTTTGTTAGCACTGCAGTGAACACAGCTTAGTATGTTCCCAAACAACTTGGTAATGTTTGTAGTCCTGGTAAAATATTATATATATATATGTATATATATGTATATACACTAAGCTAGGCAACCCATTCATGTCCTGGTCATTGGCAGTGGAACCTGCAGGGTGGTCTCTGTGAGGAGCAGCCAGGGCTGCCCTGTGCCATACACAGATGGTTCTTGCAGCTCCAACAGATCCACTGTAGGGCATGGCTGAGCCCTGCAGACAAGGGGGTGATTCCTTGGGGAAAATATGTTTTAGAAAGGGCAGAAAACCCTTTGAGAAAGAGGAGGCAGAATAGTCAGGAGTGAACTCGAGCCTGGCAAGAAACAGGATTGAGGAAGAAGTGATTTTAATTCTGTGTTCATTTTTCACTGTTCAATCTGTTGTTAACTGGCAATAAATTAAATTCATCTTTCCTAAGCTGAGTCTGTTTTGCCCATGACAATGATGGCTGTAATTGATCTCCCTGTCCTTATCTTAACCCATGAACATTTTCATTTTGTTTTCTCCCCTCTTGTGTCCTGCTGAGAAGAGGGAGTGAGACCACAGCTGGGTGGACATCTGTCAGCCAGACACGGTCAACCCACAACACACTCTCACTAGAATGGAAGGCAAATGAGGAAAATATGTTTACTCTTTGTAAAAAGTTGACTGAGACATAAAGTCTAGCAAGTAAAATAAATGCAAGAACAAAAAAACTATCATTGTTCTTTATTTACATATTTTTTTAAGAATAAACCAGAAGAGGAGGTGTAATTTCCTCTGCAAGTGATAATGGGCTAACACAGATGCTACTTATTTTGCCTGTTTATAAGTATTTGTATAAGTATTCCCACTTGTAAAATACTGCAGCAGTTCTTTCTGTTCCTTTTGTTCTTTCCCACTGCAATATTACTGCATTGGGTTTGTGTGGCAAGATTCTGGCCGTGGAAACACTGCAGGAGTTTCTTCTGTGAGAAGCTGCCTGAGGCTTCACCTCTGTGTGATGAAGTCACTGCCAGCTGGCTCCAAGATGGACGCACTGGTGGTCAAGGCCGAGCCCGTCAGCAATGGCAGTAGCACCTCTGGGATAATAGATTTAAGAAGGAAAATAAACCCTGCAGTTGCAGTCAGAGAGAGGAGTGAGAATGTATGAAACTGCTGTTCAGACACACAGGTCAGGGAGGAAGAAAGGGAAGGAGGTGCTCCAGGCCCCGGAGCTGAGATTCCCCTGCAGCCCATAGTGCAGACCATGGTAAGGCAGCTCATGGAGGTCAGTGGTGGAGCAGAGATCCACCTGCAGCCAGTGGAGGATTCCACACTGGAGCAGGTGGATGCCTGAAGGAGGCTGTGACCCTTCAGGGGGGTCCCATGCCAGAGCAGACTCCTGGCAGGACCTGTGGAGAGAGGAGTCCACACTGCTGACAGGATTTGTGACTCTCCAGAGGAGCCTCTCTGGAGCAGAGGAAGAGTGAGAAAAGAAGGGGGAAGAAGGATTGGCACAGACCATGTGTGATGAACTGATTGCAACCCCCATTTCCCGTCCCTCTGTGTTGTGGGGGAGAAGGTAAAGAGAATTGAGAGTAAAGTTATGCCCAGGAAGAAGGGCAGGATGGGGCAAAGGTGTTTTTAAGATTTTTTTTCTTTCTGTCATTATCCTACTCTGATTTTAATTGGTAATACATTAGATAAATTTTCCCCAAATAGAGTTTGCCCATGATGGTAATTGATGAGAGATCTGTCCCTGTCTATCTCGACCCTTTTTCTGTATTTCTCTCCCCTGTCCAGGTGAGGAGGGGTGTAAAAGAGCAGCTTGGTGGGCACCTGGAATCCACTTTTCTTTTTTTTCACATCATTCCTTCTACTTAATATGTTAGATATGTAAAAAGGATTAATATCTTATATGAGTAAAAATATAAGTGTATGATTAAAGCCCAAAAGATTATGAGTAGAGGAAGACATCAGTTCTGTATTTGTTTCTCAGTGCTGGATAGGTGGCAGATATGAAAACACTGCTATTCATGTCAATACATTAGCAATGAAAGACTTGCAAAGACTACATCAGAGTAGTGATATGCCAAAAAGGCACTTCAGTCTCAAAAAAGACACCAAAAGAACCATACAAGGATTAAAGACATTTTGAATATAAACAAGTTTATTATTGAAGTATCAATTATTGCATACATCAAAACAACTAAATAAGGGTTACACTACAAATGGTAACATCAAAGTAAAAGATAACTCTAATTTTGGTTGAATACTAGCATGAAAAACATTTTAATGGAGCCTGTTTATCAGTTCCTGGGTTTTATTCTAAGAAGCTTCTTTATCCCCCATGGTAATAGAAGCTGAGTGTCATGAACATTTTGAGTGATGTCTTATTCAAGATGGAGAAAAAAGGTAAGTGCAGAACCATGTGTCTCTGTAAAATGAAAAATTGTTTTCAATTATAAGATTTGTGGTACAATGTGTCTGTGTGTAAACAGCATATATACATGTGCATGTGCATATAAATTTGCATATGCATAGTCAATGTGTCCATGCACAAATTTTAATATAAAAATCTTTATACTTTGAAGATAAACATGTAGATAGGGTTCTCTATTCAAAAAATGAACTATCTGCAAAACAGATTGGAAATTCCTTTATCAGGATACCTTTAGCATGCACATAATCCATCCCATTAATCTCAACGAGATGTCTGTGTCTGTAACTGTACTCAAGTGAGTCAAGACTTGGCTGTATGGCATTAGGCATGCACTTGTCATGTCATCTGTGTTACACTTCATAGGAGAGGAAAGTAATTCAACTTTTTTTTTTCTTAGTCTTTGAGAATAATAAATTAACATTAAATTAAAAAGATAAATGATGTTTCTAGTATAGGTTATGCCGAAAAGCTTTCTCATCTACGACAACTTGTTAAATACTATTTTTATATAATACTCGCACATAAATGCACATAGGCAATTCTCCGTACCTAAACTGCCTTTCTTCTTTTCCATATTCAGATTAGATTCTAAGTAATGTGATTAGATTGCATTCTATGGAAAAATGCCTTAACCTACAGTAAAATAAAATTTATATTGATCAATGACATAGATCTGATAATCAAAGGATAAAAGGAAATGAAGAGTAACATCAATTAACAAACATAAATTGTCAGTTTATTGGATTTTCTTTCTCCCATTCCTGATTGTTGCACATAAGCCCCTAAATCTTATCAAAATTTACAAGTCAACTTCACTGGTTTTCTTTTCTAAGACAGACTTAATTATTTCACTGATCATGCCTGTTCCCATGTGAATTCATATTCTTAAATGCCAAAAGGGTATCATATGCAATGACATCTGTGCTAGAGACACCCATATTTTAGAGGTTAAAGTGAGTTGATGCAAATTCCCATTTAGCCATATCTGGTACTATCTTTAGTTGATAAATTTTGTGGAAGGTAGTTTGTTGACTGATAGTTCCATATATCTGTTCTTTTAACCTTCCCTTATAAAGATTATCTCCTTCACTTGTGAGTAATATAATTTTGGAGCTCTTCTTTCTCATGAGTTATGAGAGCATTTCCACACCTGCAGGGTTTTTTCGTATCCATCTTGTATTATCTGCCATAACAGAGATCCTCATAACTGCCAATGAGTGTCTATTTTGTCTGCATTATTGAAGTCATGCTCTCTAGAAAATACTGAGATGGGTGAGAATACATATGTAAGAAAAGAGCTAGACAATTATTAAATCCAGCCAATGAAGTGATATCAAATGAAAACAAATAGGGATAATGCCATTCCATTAGTATATTCGCAATGTTAGGGCTGCAATTTGAAAGTCAGACTTCTCAAATTTGGTCATAATTCTGTCTAAGTTGCTGTGTGAATTTGAGCAACTCACAAGACAGCTGAGTGTTGATATTTATATGAGGAAAATGCTTTTAATAAACCTATGGGATATCTGTACCATGTTTTAACTAAGTATTTAATCTATTTAAAACACTCTGAGAGTCTACTTGCAAATTTCTATGTTTATGGAAGTTTTAGATTTTTATTCCTTTTCTCCAGACTCGTGGTGTTTTTCTCTAATTTTGAGTTCTGTATTTTGCTTTTGCAGAACATGAAGAGACTTTACTATTTTTTCCTGTGCAAGTATTGAGAAGTCAGAAGTCTTTCTAAAGTATTCAACATTAAGAAGGGAAAATATTGAAATGTGGTTTGAGTAGAGTGCATGTGCTGTTTTCCCTCTTTTAGTGAGATGTCCTTCACAAAGTAGAAGAAAACTCAGGTTTACAGATTTCCCATATTTTCTGACAAGCTGTAATTTTATTAATGAACAGTTTGCATTTATCTTATTATTTTAAAGGAAATGTGAAATCCAGCAATTATTTGAAAACATTAATTTTTCATAAAAAGAAACCCCCAAAATGCTAATAATTTATCATAAACATAAGGAGTTTTAATAGAACATCTTGAAAATAATTTGAAAAAGAAAAAACCTTGCATCTGATGCTACACTTTTAGATTTGCTTTTATTGTTTTCAAGATAAAAATCTTTCTTGTACTTACATTATAGCATACCACTTGCATTTAGTTTGTACAGCTGTAAGAAGGCTATAGTAATCTTTATTAAAATAACTAACATATAAAGATACAATATCACCTACTTCAGCATGACTGAATCTCAATACTGCTACTTGGAAAACAAAAGACTCTATTAATGTCTTTAATATCATTATATTACTTAAAATTACTTTCAGTACAAGACTAATTTGCATTATTGTGCTTTTAAAAAACAAAATTAGTATAACAAAAGCAAACACAGAAAGAAAGGTCTAAAACATTGTGGTGTTATCTAATGAAAAAAAAAGAGAGAAAAAAAAAGATGTGAACGCTGAATATTTATAAGTTTTCCAGTGCATTTTTTCCACTAATAAATAATTAAATGCTTTCTATGGAATATATTTTCTTGTAAAAAAACAACAATAAAACCAAAACAACCCCCCACAACTAAAGGAATAACTTTAATTGTGGTCATCTGATACTATTCTCCCTGTCTTACTTCTTGTTCATTAACATCTGTATTACCTGACTAACTTTAAAGTGCCTAGTCACAGGACCTATATTTAAAAAACCACACAAACAAACAAACTTAAATTCAAACCCAAAACAAGAAAAGAATCACCAGTCTTTCTAGTCTTCTTTTGCAATCAGTGGGGAGAGAGAGTAACTTTCACAAGCTTTGACAGTATAAAATCTGAATTACTTTCTGAAGGTACTGAACCTTCTCCATTTACTGCTAAGAAACATAAAAATATTCCTAAACTTACATACTATGTATTAGCATATAAAGTTATATGGGATTAACCTAGACCCTGATAACGAATTCACCACTCCATTCAATTCAATTTCTTAAAGGTAATTTAATAACAATCATATAGAAGAATATTCAATAACATTTGTTAGCTTTATTATATTGGGAGATTTGGATCACTCTTATGGACGGTTATTGTACAGAATGGAACATACACACCACAGAGGCCATATTTTTCAATGTTCTTTTTCAAATATATAAATCAGAAACCAAACCACAAACCAAATCACATTTGTTTACGACCCTATATCTTCACACATAATATTAATTATTCCCAGCTCTCTGTCCCAAAACGCTAACTTCCATTTACTTTATTTTTAATCACATTTCAAGAAACAAATTCCATAAACTTTTAATTTCCAAGTATCCACTCATTTCTACCTCATTTCTAGTTTAAGGGAATTCAGACTGTACTTTAAAGAGTCTAAAGACTAGTGAGCAATAAACAAATTATCTCAAACTCTTCCGTCAACCTGAGTTCCCGTTGAATTTTTGTTGTTATTTTTATGTCTGCTCAAGAAGCAAACTCCATTCTTCTTTATAAATGTGATCTGGTGAAAGAACAAGAAATCATTTCAACCTAGTCTTATAAACAATAATACAGTAAGTTATACTTTTTTTTGTAGTTAATAAGAAAGACCTTTAAAAAGAAAGAGCTCACCTTCATATGTTGCATAGGCATGAGCTTTTTCTGGAATGTAAAAATACAAAAATGATTCAATTCTAATTCATAATAAACAATGGCTTTCTTTTATGAACCTTGCCTTTGACTCTTAATAGCCCCATTTATGCATGGAAAGCTTAACAAAGATCAGGTCACTATCATTTTGGTGTATAAATAAATAGTTCCTAAAGGGTCTGTATTATAAATGTACATAGGGTAAATCTGTGCTTTTATACAGAAAGGCTTGTACTGTTAAGTAGGAAAACATCAACAACCAACAGCAGAAGTCTCAGCATGCATGTTCCTCTCCCCAGCCAATGCAGCCATATTGAGAACAATATGGCTGCAATCTCCGCAGTGAAGCCAATGTGAAATCTAAAGATGAGAACACAGAAAGAAAATATGCCATAGAACAGATCCTCAGGTGGTGTAAACTGTCATCTCTTCGCTGACGTATGACATTTTTTCACCATCTGAAGGTCTTCCTTCAGTATTTTGGAGCTTCTTGAACATGAACACAAGCATTGATCACACTGGGAACAGCTTTAATTGAATGTTTCTCTGCTATTGAATGTAAAACCAGAACACAAAGCAAAACAACAAAAAAGAGTAAAATACTTTCCCATTTCTTTCATCAGGAATAGTAGATAGATTGCAGCAGATCTATAGGAATACTTCGGACAACTCTTTCTGAAGTGGCCAAAACTAATGACAAATATTAAGGGAGGCTTCGGCTTTGTTCATCAGCATTTTTTAGTATGTACTTATCTTGAAGCATGTGCATTCCATTGAAATCAACAGAATAATCCTGTGTTTAAAGTTAGGGGAAATAGTTAGATGTTATGCTAAAATGGATCTTATATAACAATTCCAAAGTTGTTGCAAAAGTTATGGCTGCAACCTGGTTTTCTTCATGCAACATTGACCAGTGAATTAATTTCCCAAGATATCATAGAGTGATGCTGTCCATTTTATCTATACTTTACACACAGGTAGAATGTTGAAGCAGAAAGAGACTAAAAGTCCATTTTCAGGGCAATATGGGATTTCCAAATTAACTTTATTGTTTCACTAAATACATTAAACATTATTGCAATTTTCCTTCATCATTGATTAGCATAGTTATGTATAAAATACATATTTAGCATATAGAATTTTATAAAATATTATTGATCTTTCCTAAATTATTCTTAGACCAATAGTGTAAATATCCTTTAGGTCTTCTTGTTTTTCTTTCTCTAAAGCATACTTCTTTATCTGGGATCATTTGTAACGTTATGGTTCAAGGAAACGTGTTTACGAAAACAACAGATATTTTGAGGCCAGATAGCAAAACCAGTCTTTAATTATCTTTCTTCATTCAGTGTCTTTGATTAAAACATTCTACCAGATAGTATTCCTGGATATATTTTACCCAATATTTTCAGTCTCTGAGTGTTCTAAGTTCTTCTTAGCATTGCAGCTAAAATGAAATGATGCTGGGATTATTTATGTAGATGTAGATGCAAATGCAGATGGAGAATGTAGATGTAGATGTAGATGCATACCTAAGTATATTTCTTTTCTTCAACCCTTGCTACTCCTAAAATCTAACTTGATTTCTTTTCTAGAAGGGTAGAAAGGAAAAGTTAATAAGTGATTTGAAAATAAACATGTACACACACACATTCCATTGAGTAACTTACTAGTATGCTGACGGTTTCTGCTCAGGCTTGAGCAAGCTCTGCAGCTGCAGGGCACAAATTTCACCCCATATGTCTGAAATATTCTATTTATTGCAGCAGGGTATCCACCATTGCTCCACAGAAGCATATATACATCATCCATACAGAGATATAAGTTGTTACAATTTTTGAAAATGAGTTTTTCTGAAGCTATTTGAATAACCATGCATAATAACACCATAGGGAAGAAATTTTACATTTATCTCAGTGCTAGCAATCATCATGCAGTAATAGCCCAAAGAATTGATCCCAGACTGTTTTGACTTTGGACTTGTCCCTAAAAACCAAACTGGAACAGCCCCAACCTTCCTAGCAGATGAAACAGCTGGGTATATATTCCCTGCCACTGCATGGGTGTTTCAGATAAGTTTTACTTGAAAACCTACTGCCCTATCTCAGAATTTTTGTTAATCAAAAAACATCTTGCTTAATTTCTTTCCATTTAGTTTTTCTTCGATATCATTCTTTCAGAGACCACTGAAATCCCACAGTTCATAGGGCACAATATGTGCAGGTGTGAGTGACAGCTATAGAATCAACTCCCACTTTACAAGAACACTTTTATTTCTCAGAACGAGCTTTCTTCTTGTGTTACCATGACATTCAGGAACACTCATATGAAAGCTGTTTCCCACTTGAAAAAAGATGTCCTTCAGGATGGATCTTACTTCTCATTTCACTACAGCCAGTATTTGGTGACCTTGAAGACTTGCTGCAAAGCCCATCTGTTTGTTGAAGCTTTCCCTTCAGAAAAAAAAAAAAAATTGGCAAGACTGTTTAAAGTTACCTATGAGTAAAGTTAGTACCTGTTGTTTCAGTGTGATAGATACTGCACTGGATACAAAAAGAAAAGAGGGGATGATTTATAGACTTATTTAAAGCTTCTTAATTATTTTTTATTTTAAATTGGTTTATATACCTTTTTTACGGTATGTGTGGAGCGTGGAAGAGGCACTGTCAACAACTCTGAATTAGCAGCACCATCATTTAAGAACAGATTGACAATGTCCACTTCAAAGTGTCTTTGTCTTTTTGTCTTTTGCGTCTTTGTCCTAATTAAGAGATCTTATTCTTCTTGAATGGTCTAAATAAAAAAAATCCTTCAGCCCTGGAATTTTGAGTTAATATGACTTGACCCAGCTGGCCATCATTGTGCTTCATCAAAGACTTCTTCTCTATAGCAGATAAGGTACCCTAATAGTCTCTTTTTGAGGAGCAAAATTCTAAGCCACAGTTTCATGGTACAAGATAATAGGAAGTACATATTTCAGTTTTGTGGGAAGATATTTCCCACATCATATTTACAGCTTCCTATGATGTACTGGGACTCTTGAATCCTTGGATAATTTTGCAGTCTTAAGAAAAAAAGTGTCTCCCTGTATTTATTCTCAAGTATCAGTGAGACATATGAGAGTCAATTTGGAATGCTTTGTTCATCACAAGTGTTATTTTAGTATTCTGTTATCGTTTTGGGGACAGATACAAGTTTTAATTTCTCTCCTTTCCTTTTGTTGCTTTCAATTCCAAGCTCAGCCAAGAAGATTCTTCCCTAAAAAAATGTGTAATTTAACATATCTCCGTAGCTTACTACATTCAGGCAAGAACCTATTCATGTAGCCTAGAGAGTGCATACAAAAGGGAAATTACTAGGCCATTTTTTAACAACCTAAGGAGAGTATCTTAAATATTTAGAGCCATTTCAAGTTTTCCCAAAGGCTCAGTGACTTTATGTAATAATTTGCAGATTTATTTTACAAAGCTGTAAATTCCCCACTCACTGCATACCCTTATAGCAGCAAGACAGCATAGCAAAAATAGCTGCTACTCTGTTATTGCCTTGTGGTGGTGGCATCACACCACTTCAGGAAGAAAACTATGGATGTTTATTCATTTTATGATTACTACAAGGACTTTATGGAATATAAGAAGATTTGTGTGGGGGTTCAGAGTGCAGACAGCAGCAGTGATCTCCTAGCCCTAGTAAAAATTAAACCCTGGAAGAAGCTGACAGACATTTCCTCCAAGGAAATAAGATAAGATGGAGACTTGGGCTAAGCACTGAGATTAACAGTGTTGATTAGATCAGGCCTGCAAGTCTGCGAGTTTGCAAATGTTTTACCTACATGGGGACAAAAGGGATTGTGAAAGCCCTCGTGTTTGTAAGAGTATATAAACCCTGTATGTCAGAAATAAAATTGGCTTTGCGTGTACCTGGTGAAGTCCGTGCCCCAATTGCCGCAGATTTGAACAGCTGGGCGGAGACATGGGCATGTTATTAGCAATGCTTGTGCCTGAGCAGCCAGACACAGCAGACAGTCAAACAGACCTAGATGTTCAAACAAAAACTATGCATATTCTTCCATAGCACATAAAGACATGCCTTTATTTCTGATCTGACTATATTTGCTGTATAAGCTATAATTACATGTGAGCTACAAGATCCCCTTTAGCTTTCTATTTCAGGACTTCAAAGTTTTCTAAGCTCGGTCTTTCACATTTGTTAAGTATGGTCTATCCTTGCATCAAAACCATTTTTGGAGAGTATGAGTCAAATTACCCGCCTTGTTCTTTTCCCATTCTTATACAGTTAGACTAAGGAAATTAGCCAGAGCATTAGTAATGCATTTGATGACAGAGGCAAGAAAATGCATAGAATTCTGCAAAAGCAGAGAAAAAAAGTTACAGATGGAATGTTACCTGGAAAAGCACTTATTTCTTTAAGACGCAGTACCTTGACCAGAAAATAACAAACAAACAAAAATTCCCCCTTAAAAAATGAAAAAAAAAATCACATAGATCTCAGTATACTTTATATGAATTTGTTTGTTTACTTCAAATTTAAATTTAAATAGCCTCTTGAGAAAGGATATATTCTGAAAGTCTATTGTTTATCTAGCTGCAAAATATATTAATCAAACAAAAGAATATTAATAGAAAAAGCTGAATTAACTTATCTTCAGTCAACTTGTAGTACAAAAAAATGAAGAAAGATCTTAAAAAAAATAGAACAGCCCAGGTTGGAAGTGGCCTGAAAAGGTCAATAATATGGTCCAAACTCTCTTGAAAAAGGAAGCTTGCTGTATGACATGCCAAAAGCTTATTATATCATATGCAAAAAGAGTGATCTTTGTAATATTTAGAAGATCTTCAACCAAAAGGAAGCATAAGAAGGATGCACTGAAAGACCATCTCCTGTAACCCAGCAGAGAGTTTCTTGCTCTTTCATATAATACAGTGCAACTGATCTCAGCCTTCTACTGAGGTCCTTCTTAACATGCATAGCTTGGATGGACGATTTATATGCATCACTGTCGCATTTGAGAACATGAATACATTAATGGTGCAGTTCAGTTGCTTGCAAAGCAGTATATCATACCATTTGAGAGGCCCTACGGTATGTGAGACTGTACTGAAGGACCCTAAAGCTTACAGACAACAGCCAAAGAGCTCAAATCTGCTTTAGAAAAAGTACTATAGCTATGAATTGAATAGCAATGTGGACACATAGCACCTAGCTGTTATGTTCTAACTTTGAAATATTTATTTGTACTGTCTAACAGAAGTTTATAAAAGTAGTAATAATTGCTTTTATACCTGTATGTGATTTTGAAATTAGCAAAAAGATTTGTACATGTGTTTGGGTTTTTTTTCATCTACATTTTACGTATAGAATTGACATATAACGCAATTTTACATTGCAAATTTCATCTAGTTATTTGGCTAGCATAACTCTACTTAAATCAATAAAGTTTTGACAATTCACAGTTTGGAATTTGCCTTACCATAATAAGGGTAGATATGAATGAAACACTGGGTACATAAGCAATTTTGGTTTTATCTTCATTATAATGTTGTCAGTCTAATAAGCAAATATTAGGCATAGACATCTTTAGATTACGTTTAATCTCTTATTTACGTTAACACAATTTCATTTTTTCCTACAGAAATAAAGAGTCAGAAAACTTTCAGATGCTTTCATTCTCCTATCTTTTAAAAAACATACAAACTCCAGGGCATGCTATTATCCTGTTATTTAAAGAACTGCTGTGTTACAGGAATGTCTTTCACAGTCAGACCTTGAAATGGTCATTTACGCTTTTATTATTTCAAAATTATATTATTGCAATTCCCCATTGGCTGCTTGCCCAGTGGGATGCTGCATAAACTCCAGCTGGTTCAGGAAGCAGTTGCCAGGTTTCTCTTGTAAAAGGGACAATCCAAGCATATTTCACTCTTTTTGAAATCTTTGCCCAGATGCTGGTTAAACAACATATCAATTACCAAATAGCGCTTCACACTCTCCAGCAGAAACATGACTTTAGTCTAATGCTCTTCATCAATATTTTATTTTAAGCCCTTGTCTATGAAACAATATCCAATGAGGAAAACATTCAGGTTGTCCCAAGTTCAACTTATAAATTTTAGCAATGTCCTATGCAATATCATCTGCATTATTTTTTCCTACTTAATGTAAATGATCGTTAAGTTTCTCTATACATTTTTACATAGAATTATTCATTTGAGTCATTGGAATGTCACAGGTTTTTACCAGCTGAGAATCTGGGCCTTGATTTCAGTATTTCTTTTAATTGCATTTGGTGTTTGATTTAACTAAATACAGGGTCAGAGGGCTTTACATTTTCATTCAGGTTTATGTTCTAATGTGCATTTTGGACTGAGACTCTGCAAGTGAATGGTTTCTGTTTGAGTTCATCACAGAACAAATTCTCACAGATAAAAAATGAATTTAAAAGAGGAAAAAATGTTGACTTTTACACTGGCTGGCAAAGATTGACTTCTCATTTTTTTCTAATTTAACAAAACCTCATTTCAAATATAAGGGACATCTGGAAAAATTTAATGTGTTACTGAAATTGTATTAAAACACACCAAAAAGATGAAGACAGAGACACTTAGTAATTAAGAAACAAATTACTTCTAATAAGCATAAATTCTATTTTTAAAGTTCATGAAATGTGATTTAATTATTAATCAATCTATCAAAATTAATAAACTACTCAGTTCTTAAACCATCTTTCTTATAACAGTCCCATATAGTGAAGAACTGGGTTTAATTCTGTTTTTTTTCTTTTTTTTAATGAGCAGGAATGGATTAGTAGTAATTGTAAGGGAGAAACTAGTGTCCACTGGAAGCCCTTAAGTTTCATCCAATGCTGCACAACCACAAGAAATTGCCACCTGGAGCAGCAGTTTATAAGATTTTGTACTCTGAATGCTGCAGGTATTTTCAGAGGCATTTTTTCAAAAACATGAAACTTCCGAGCAGAGGTGACTGGTGTCATTTCCAGAAAGCTTAAAGATGTTAATGTCAGCCTACAGAAACGAACTGAAAAGCTCATCTATGCTCCTGAAACATTGATCCCACAAAATGATCTTTAATATTCAGCCAAATGATCTGCAATGTCTCATGTTTGCATGGCTTTATCATGTGGCCTCCTAGGACAGGCAGGTTGCCTTCACAGCCTTGTACATCACAGGTTTCCTCTGGGTTCAGCATGCAGAACCTATGGCTTCATTATTGTTATTTTTTTAATGTTTTCAGTGCCTTCAGTTTCAGGTGTAATGATAATAAGGACTCTTTGGTCCCCAGAAAAGTAGACAGTATGGGTCTGAGTGCTCTGAAGATATTACGTGCTTTGCACTGAGCGTGGAGCTGTGAAAGGGTGGCTAAAAACACAAGGCACAGTATCTCGGCTAGACAGGGGAAAAGAAGATATGGATTTGTGCATATTTTGTACTGAATTTCTTCTCAGAAAGAGTACATTAAACATGTCATACATCACATTATATCAAGCGTGAACCTACAGTTGTAGTCCCAGTTGTTGAATTGTTTTAGTTTCTGAGATATCCAGATCACTCAGAACAGGCTATGGGTTTCCTGTGGGGTTCTTTCCATCTCCCTCTCTCCCCCTCCTTCTCCCTCTCCCTCCCCCTCCTTCTCCCTCTCCCTCTCTCATTAGGTTATTCACGAACTTATTTATGCTTGTTCCATCTTGACGCTTGAAATAGGAGTAGTTGCCTATTCTGTATGCCAGATCTTGATATTGCTTTGAAGTTTTATGGCTCCCTAAAACTGTCCTTTTCTTTGTGGTGTCCTGCTTTGCTGCAATTAGTCTGGGGTTTAAAAAAAAAAAAAAAGAATAAAAAGGGCTCTCTGTGAGCACTTAATTTTGCTTGTGTTTTGCTTAGAGAGGAATTCTTTTCAGGAGAAGATTATACTTGTTTGTTTCAAAACAGATTTTTAAAGACAAAAACTCAGCAATAAATTAAAATGACACTGTTACACAGTTCATTGCACACTATTAAAATATCTAGCACTGCTGGTTTACAGAATCTCATATGCTAAATACATATTCAAAAGGGGACAAGTAGATTGTTGATTCTTGTCAACAAGGCAAGACATAAAAAAATATACATAAAAATGACATACATTGCTAATAGTATTCATTTCTCTAGGCAAATTACCAGTATCAGGGTTTTATTTACATCCCATGAAACTCCCATTCTGTTTAATATTCCACAATAAATTACACCATGTTCTTTAGTAGGATTATTGTAGTGAATTTGAATTAGAGAAATGAGAGGGCTTTTCACTATTTTCTGCATACTGACAATAGAGAATCTCTCATGCTATTCCCTGCTGGCAGGAAAGATGAATTTTTTTTTTTTTTTTTTTTTTTTNTTTTTTTTAGTTCTGAGGAGTAGGGCAAGGAGAGAGAGATGATACACTGCTTCACTACTTTCTATACATTTTTCTCAATAATTTAAACAAAACAAAATAGCCTTTTATTACTTTTGAAAGTGAAAACCAGAATGTCTTCTAAAGGATAATAAGTGTTACTTAATTAGGCTAAAGAAAACATTTAATTGAAGACATAAATTGAGAACAAAACATGGTATGGAAATACTATGCTTACTAGAAATAGTAAAAGTGGTAAATGAAGAGTGCACTTAAAATATTCTCTGTGTGCATGTCTGTTTGCTCTACACTCTATGCAGAGAATGTGGCAAATACATACCATTTTTTCCTAGTGTTCTGTAATAGTGGTGTATATGTATAAATCATATAATAGAATTTAATCAGATAGTCTGACTATTTAAAGCTAACTTCCAATGTATGAATGAGTACACAGAATATTTCTGATTAAAAAAATGCTAGCAATATGCTACTAAAGCAACAAAAAAGGAACAGATTTTGTATGTTTTCCATGGTGGAAATACAGATTATTGAATAGCATAAATATAGTTATACTGAAAACTATATCTAGTTTTCCAGTTTTTGACAGCTGAAATGTAACAAATCTATTCTGAAAGAGCTGTGGCTATTTAGATCCTTAATTAGATTATTATATGTAAAATTTAAATTGAAATGTTCTCTTAAAACTTGTTTTTGTAAACCGAAATATATTTTCAGTTAATTTATATTTTGTGTCTTTTAATAAATGAGGGATTTAGAGTACTGCAGTAGGAAGCAGTAAATAAGACATTGGATCTGCCTTCTTGCTGCATTATTAAAGTAATAATTTCCCATGTATTCTGAGATACTTTTGGTTCTTTCTGGAATATGTTCCCAAATTCAGATTCTTTTGTAGACTTGAATCAGGAACAAGTAAGACTTCAGGCCTTGTGGAGGAAATCAGACTAGAAGATAACAGTGGTCTTTTTAGCCTTACAATGTTTTCATTTTCTTGAAATACAAGAGACAATTAAAAGTGGTTTTTACCTCACCTAAAATTGAACAGAAGATATCTATATCTGAGCTAGACATCCTTAGTCCATGTACAGACAATTGAGAAAAAAAAAATCTGTTTCAGGACAGTTTGTTTTACCTTATTTAGAAGTGGCTAATTCTCTACAGAGACCATAAAGAATTGTAGGGCCATTAATTCAAATGTAAGCATGCATGCTGTAGAGATTCACATTTATATTTGCCCCCTTTAGCCCCTATAAAACAATGAAGAAATAATTAGCATAACGAGAATTAGAATTTCTGGAATGCTCTTTTTCTTTCCATCTTATTAACTGTTTTCAGAGAAACAAACACAAACAGACATACACACAAGACTGTGTCACAGGCTTTGGCTTACCTCTCTCTCAGTTGTTACTCCAGCTATCTGAAACTGAGGCATTCATGCTTACTAAGACAAAAATTATCAGCCTGATTTAAGAACTACAAATACACATCTCAACATGTATATAAACAAACAAAAATATATTTGTACCTATACTTATGCTCATTTTTTCAAGGCATGGAAAATGTTGACATCATGTATTTGCCTTTATCACCATCTCATTTTCAATCACACATAATTCACATGATGTTTGCCTGCTTTTATTCTCTTAGCTTTTTTTCCTCAGGGGTACATTTTTGAAAGAATACTGTGGGGGATTTTTTTGGGTTTTGTTTTTTTCCCACTTATATCTTCCTTTAACTTCATGCTTCATATGATGTATGTAAACCTGATTAAAAGAATATCAATTCTGTGAGGTGAATAGTAAGGAAACACCTTCCTCTTGCAATACTACGAGTGATTAGTCAGAAAACAGTTTATTATCCATACATTTGTCCTTGAATTGATCAGTTTCACAGAGCTTGGCAAAATCCACTGGAATTATACATACACTATGTTGATGCAGCACTTATTTTTATTTGTGTATAACACAATAGCCATAACTTTGACATGTAGCAGTTAAAAGCTTGATGTTATTCCATTTTTCCTACCCTCTCATTTTAAGGTAATTATAACATTATTTTTTACCATCTGAGAAATCATTCAGGAAAAGTCCATAGAAACGAATATCAACATAACAGTGTTGTCTCTTAAAACATGCATTATCCTCAGTCTTAAAGTATTAATTTAAATTTATAATTATTATTGTTCAGAATGACATGGGAAAAGACACTAGGAAGCTGTTAAATTACAGTCAGACACTAACAAGTGTAATGAAGTATCTCCTAGACTGATATCAGAACTATTAGTCATATGGAGAATGATATATTTAAAAATTTTCTCTGTGAGAAGCAATAAAATTTCTTGTAGTGTCAAAAAAAAAAAAGAAAAAAAGTATATTTAAATATCCTACTTTGACAGGAAATTAAAAGTAACAAAAAGCCCAAGAGCTCCCAAAACATAAAAGGAAGCAAAATATGGTATCAAAAATTTGTAGAACTATTTTTATATGTACTTGTGTATGCCTCTTGAATGAGAGTTCACACTGTCTTTTCACTTTTCAGGTGTATCACTTTGAAATGCAATGAATCACACAGATGTTCCTTAAACCTGATTTCATTGGTAAGGGTATCATTAAACTGAAGCACATCCAAACCATCAGTGTGTACATATAGATGTATGTTTTGTTAAAAAGATACAGGTACAGATTAATAGTAACACACATCATATCATAAAGTAACTGTGACTATTTTCAGCTGGTGTGGAGCAGCTGTGAGAATTTGAAGACAATCAGCCATCATCACCAAGTTGCATTCCGGCCAGCTGTACTCCACGTGTGTCACATTTATCCATATCTCTCTGTCTCGGCTATCTCTGTCAATCTCTGTCTCTATATGAAGGGCAATCAGGAAAGTAGTCACTTCTTATTAGTGAAATTTCTGTCATCTAGAAAAAACATAACATTAAAAATATTACTTTTAAATCCCTTTTTTACAAGAGATACCCAACATTAGGGAAAACAACAAAAGGAAGGTAGAAAGGAAGGAAGAAAAGAAAGAAGAAAGGAAGGAAGAAATAAGAACAGAATATGGCTTTGAGACTGGAGTTTTCAATGTCAGTTTGGAACGTGGACATTTTCAGTGTATTGTGTGCAATAAAACACTCTTTGGTCAGTCACAGAGGAGAATAAATCTTCAACCCAGACATAACTGTATGTCAATTGAGGATTTTCTCCTTTTTTCTCTTTTTTTCTCCCATTAATAACTCAGAAAAAAAGGGTTTTATTGCTGGGGAATTGTTTTTATTTTTGGAGAGAATCTTTGCTGCTCTGGGGCATTTCCTTCCCCCAAAGAGTTAGTGAATTAAAACTCAGTTTAAAGAATTTAGTTCAGCTCTGGATTATTTGCTATTTTCCATCTCACAATTAAATTATGTGTAGACCTATAACTGAAATGATGCCAGGTGCTTGTCGCCTTGCACTAGGAAACCTAATCCCATATTTACCTTTAATTGTGCTGTGAAACCTATTATTTTCAAGAATCTAAACTAGGTCTTCTCTGCCCAAGGTAGCTAATTAAAGAGTATCTAGATACTGCATACATGGAGAAAACTACTGAATAATACATGAGGATTGACTGAAGTCAATTTCTTTACATTTTTATCTTTTATTCATTAGGAATTTTCAGAAAAACAAGGTTTGTTGAGTTAAAAATAAAATACCATCATACTTATAGTCATTTACAGTAGAGTTTAAAATATTGTGAAGTAGCAGTGGCTACACGTAAACATACAGAAAGTTGAAAAGCATATATTATTAAATATTTCCATGCATTGTACCAGCTATTGGACACAAACTCTGCATTGTGATACACTGATTTTTAAGCAATAGTATTAGCCAGTTTTGTGATATTTTCCTTCACAACACAGATTTTTTGCCTACACTAAGAAATTAAGGGAATTACAATAGAAACAATTTTAGCTTAAATTTAAAAATTATCTTTGTTGTTGTTTGGAGCTATTTTTGTGCACTTTTTTTCCCCAAAAAAAGCCCTTTGTTTTTTGAAATGCCTCTCAAAGAATTTTTCAGCCCTTAATACCTTTGAGCTGTTAGTATTTTAAAGATATCTACTGTTTACATTAAGCCTCTCGATCAGCTGAGTGTAGCCAACAGAAAGAAGCTTTTCTAGTTCAGAAACACATTATGAAAGTCACAGAATTTAACATATCTAATTTTCACTTAGTGTAAACTTCAAGTTCTCACCTTTCAGAGGGACGACTTAGGCTTCCTAGACGTCACTCATAGAAACCTCAGCACTCCTGCATTTAAGAGAGGTGATACACAGTAATGTAGTTTAGCATTCAGCAGCAAATTCATAATTTTGGATATACTTAGTGTGTTCTGAGCCAGTTTACTGGACTGATTTCACCTTGTATTTCAAGCAAAGTTTTTAAGCTAACTATTTGACTGCTTAACACATCTGAAAAGCAACTGTGCTTTCACCAGCAGTACTTTTTTTTTACACTCATAAGGAATTTAGTATTTTCTGCTGAAACACATGGTACTGAGTATTGACAAAAGTTGGAAGTTAAAAAGTGCTTTTAGTTTGTTAATTTCTAATTTTATTTGTTTTCTTGGCCTTCAGAGAGGAAAGCTCATATGCAAAAAATTGCATGCTCTTTTATAATATACTGATTTTTTTATGAAGTAACTGCTTTTCTAGAATTAAAAAGTGGAAAAATTCTGTTAGATCAATTCATCAGTCTCATTTCCAGGGCAATATTGATCTTTAAAACTGATTTTTCTCTACATTTGATGCCTAGTTGGAAAAGTGAAAAATTATGGGAAAAATGTGGTTTTATATATTATTTTGTCAAGGAGTCTTGTTTTGGAAGGTTAATCTAACTTTTCATTAATGTAATTTCAAGATTAATTTCTACAGATATGTCTCTACCTGATATGCTTGTATCACTTCAGTGTTACTGTGCAGATGCAGCATTCTCCTTTTGCTGTCTGTTCCCTGATCCTCACAGTGATGGGGACCTTTGCCTCAGCATCAGGCTTTGTTAGGATTACGGTTAACATTCAGAGAACCAGAAAGCCTAAAACTTCAGAGACACTGGGGCTGGAAAAGTCATGCCATGAGAATCATGGCAAGGCACCAACATCGCTACCTTCACACTTTTCTATGCAGAGCCACCCATGTTAATGGGATGAGGGGAAGCCATGTGAGGAGAAGTTGAGGTCACTTGTTCAGCCGGAAGAACAGGATACTGTGGGGAGATCTCATTGCAGTCTGCAACTCACTCATGAGGGGAAATGGATCTTCCTCTTTCTGGTGACCAGGGAGAGACAGGGCCTGAGTGAATGGCTTGAAGCTGTGTCAGGGGATGTTTAGGCTGGATATTAGGAAAAGTTCTTCACCCAGAAGGAGGCTGGGCATTGTAAGAGGCTCACTGGGGAAGTGGTTACAGCACCAAGCCTGAAGGGCTTAAGCACTCACACAATGCTCTCAGGCACATGATGTGATTCTTGGAGAAGTTCTGCACGGAGTCATGAGGAGGACATTAATGATCCTGTGGTTCCCTTCCAACTCAGGATAGTCTATGACCCTATGATTCTATGAAAGTTAGTGGAAGGGGGTTTCTTTACCATCAGCATGGATCGGAATGAAGCACTTGCTACTCTTTAATCTCACTGTCATAACCAGTTCTTATGTTTTCATAGGAGTTTGCAATCACTAGTAACACAGATATTTTGCTGCTGTAATTGATGTTTTTCACATCTGACCTTCACCTCTAGCAGGTTTCACAGATCTAAATGTGTAGTGCAGTTTTCCATCCCTTACCTTCTGCTGTGCTATTTCAGCTTTTCTAGTGGCACCTTGTGATCCTGAAGCTTTCTCTGCATGTCGACATTTCTGTTAAAGCCAGAAAATAACCCATGATTTCTTTGGGACATTTCCTGCATCTAACTCAGGCCTAGTCTGACACCAATGATTCTGATCTCTATCAGCATTTCTTTTTACAAATTATCTGCCATCAAATTTATGTATTTTAATTCTTAAATTGCTTCTACCAGAATTCTTTTCTGTTATTTTCTGCCATTATTTAATTTGTCTATTCTCAATTGCAATGATATTCTCCCCAGTTATGTCATTATTAATGTTAAAAAGAATTATGCAAATATTACAGGAAACTACTGAATCAAATGAACATATATGTTAAAAGATCTTTTTCTTTTTTCTGCATGTGGTGACTCATTCATAGTTTATTGTGAATTGTTTATGATCTATAGGGTACAACTTGTGCAGCCTAATTTAACATATATGAAATTGATGGTGCTAAAAATAAGTAACGCAGAGCATATTATTTTAATACTGTAGGTAGCCATTAAGTATATTATGAATTCTGTAGTCTTGGAAGTACCTGAATCAATATATGGCATAGTTCTAAAAGGTAATCTAAGATCATCAGCTGACACAAAAAATTCTGGTGGCATTTACTACACACCCTACACAACCAGACAGATCACCTTACCATAATGTTGTCTTTGGCCTGAAAATATGGATTCTAAAGACATAGTCTTTAAGTTAAATAAAAACAAAAAAAAAACCTTCTCCCATGAGAAGAGGAGAGAAGAGAAACACAAACAACCCCCAAAACCAAATAAAACTCCCTATTATTTCAGAAAAGTTCAATTTAGAGAGCATTTAAAGCAAGGTCTTAAAGTTCAATTAGTAGTCCAAAGAATTAATGGAAAAAAAACAGAAATTAAATCTATTTAGAAGAGGAGACAGTTGTTCTGGATTCCATTCTTGTATTCTGATACATAGCATAGGTTTCATATTATCTTACTTTAGATATTGTCTTGGTTTAAGCCTGGCCAGAGACCAGAAAGTACCCAGGCTCACTCCCTCCTTGCAGTGGACAGAGGAGAAAAAAAAAGTTCAAAGCATTCATGAGGTCTATGATCAAATGATTCGAGAGATGTTTTTTCTTAAGAGATATAAGAGTAAATTTATTATACTAAAACTAACAAAAAAAGTTAATAAGAAGTATAATGAGCTTTTGGAGAACACCTTCTTCCCCCACAACTCCATTCTCCCAGCTTTTCCTCCAACCCAAACAGTGCAGGGAGAAAGAAAATTTGGAGGGGGGGTGGGTTTAGGTCAATTCATCATGTTTCAAGGATTGGAGTCTTCCCCTGCTGGACAGTGCGGTCCCCTCTGGAAAGCAGTTCTTCAGGAACTACTCTCTTTAGAAAGTCCATCTCACAAGCAGCCTTCTGCTAACTGCTGCAACATCAGTCCATCTCACGGCCAACAGCGGCCCTCACACTGCTGCGGCAGCGTGCGTCCCTCCTCCACAGGCTGCAGCCTCCTTTCACGAACCCCCCTGCTCCAGTGTTTGCAGGTGGGTCTCTGCATCCCTATAAATCCACAGGCTGCAGGCCTTTTCAAGCATCCCCCTACTCCTGGATCTGCAAGTGGGTCTCTGCACCCCCATGGTCCTCCATGGGCTGGAAGGGGGGACATCCTGTCACCATGGTCTCACCGCCAGCTGCAGAGGAATCTCAGCTCCGACTCCTGCACCTCCTCCCACTTTCTTCCAAACTGACCTTGGTGTCTTCTCCATGTTGTTTCTCTGCTCATATCTTCTCACTCACCCCCACCTCCCTGGCTGGAATTAAAACTGCACCACCAGGATTGTTTTGAATTCCTTCTTAAATCTGTTATCACAGAGGCGTTACCACTTCTAATTGGCCTGTGGCATGTCTATCTTTGCAGCCAGACAGACATTGGCCCTGCAGGACATGGTGGTGGGGCTTCTAGCAGCTTCTCACAGAAGCCACCCCTGCAGCACCCCCCGCTACCAAAAACAAGGTGTTGCTAAACCACAATGGATATTTAAAGTATAGATATCTACATCTGACTTCATTTACAGGTAAGGGAAAAATGTAGAACTCATGAATGGAAATAATTCCGTCCAACATCTATATTTAGTCAGACAAAGGTGTTCCTTAACAAGCACCTATTTCTCTACACAAGGGAGAGGGAGCCTCAGCCACTAACTGAGATCACTGACTGGGTAGTATCTGAAATTAAATAAAATCTAACCTATTTAATATGATTTGTGTAGCATATTTAAAACATATTTTGTTTCATGCAGAAATAACTGTAAAATAAGTATTGGAGTATGTGCTCAAAAATGACACTGTGAGAATTCATGAATGCATGATGTGAAGTGGTTTGCAGTCATTTAAGGATGTGAGTTCTTTTCCTTTATACTGAATATACTGAAACATTAAAGTTTTCCAACAGTAGTTGCTATGAAAAATAATTGTAGTCTTGAAGGCATACACTAAATTTTGCATTTTTTATATATTGCTTGCATTTCGTATTTTAATAACTGACTTAAACTTAGATTTATACCTAAACTTATACTTGCCTTGTACACATGATTACCTTCATTAGCTGAATTAAGAAATTCATGCAGATGTTCCCTTTTTCTCTGCTGCTTTAAATGAAAATTTCAGGTAGAAGGATGATAATAGTATTTGCATACTTTTGTAAATTTATTTGCATATAGTTTTATTTTAAAATAAATTTTGCATTGTAGATACATCTTAGCACTGATGCAGTGTTCAGTTCTCAGCATAATTGCATTTTAAGAAATATTGATGCATTCATATACACCGATTGTATTCTAGGCAAACAAGAAAAAAAGTTTAATTAAGCACTAAATATGTTTTGAAATAATACCTGTTTGCTTTCAGATTTCATTTACAGATAAAATAATTATATTTTTATTCATGCAACCCTGAAACACTATTCCATAGATTATAATGCAATGCTAAAGCAAACGCAGACTGCAAGGCACATCTAATTTATTCACACTGCTAACATCTAGAAAAGCTGATGATGCCAATGATCTCTCTGGTTTTCACCAACTTTCTTTGTTTACTAGTCTTTCAGCAGCAACATGATCTCACATTTACAAATCCAGAAAGGAATAATATATCACATTCACAATGAGTCCAAAACGCAAATGACAACTGTAACAGATATAACAGCAGAAAGAAGGGTTTTGAAGATCAAATAAGTGTTAATTTTATTTCTGCAGATTTTGCAAGATTCATCATGCACAGAATATTTTGTTAGTAATTAAATGAGTAATTTTTGATATCTGATTTTTAAAAATGGTGGCTCTAGTGCTATAGGGCTCTGTAGACTTTTCTCATCAGCATTTGTGATCTAACAAGATACTTTATAAAACTAAATAAAGGTTTTACATATGACTATGTAGGGGTCTAGACAGATAGACAAATAGGTGGACAGAGAGATCAAAGACAGAAGGTGGGGTGTGTGCCTATATCCCAATATCCTCCATCTCTACAAACTCTCCTCGTGAAAAAACCCAAACCAAACAAAACCAGCAAGAATGCAACATTTCATTAAAGTCAGACTGCTAGATTTTGACTTCTAAGCAATAATATATTATTGGGTAGACAATATTTTTCCTCCCTATATTTAGACCAAAAAAGATTTCTCAAAGGGCGTAATGACACTCTAAAAATGCTCAAAAACCTTCTTAAGCATGGTATTTGAATTCTTACAGTCAACCAAAGGCATATTCTAAAGTTTCTCCCTATTTGCCTTATTTCAAACTGAGTTCTGCCTAAATGTTTGGCAGCTACAATGCCAATGTTTTCCATAATGACCTGGAAATTTAAGAAGCTTTTAATATTTATATAAAAATATCACTGTTTCACCTTCAGTAATGAAAGCCACTACAGAAAAAACACAAGGAACAAATGAAATAAAACCTGACATATTTTAGTTAACTCATCTTGATGTCATTTCCTATTTTTGAGTTCTCCAGAAACAGTTTTGTACGCATTAAAATTTTTCAGATTTAGGCTTTTTAAGTGAAAATCCATATCCATTCCATAATCTACCTATTACCTCTGGTGTTCCTAGTTCATGAGCTGTTGTGGCTTAACCCCAGCAAACAGCCAAGCCCCACGCAGCCACTCGCTAATTCCCCCACCACTGGGATCAGGGTAAGAATCAGGAAGGCAAAAGGTAGAAAACTTGTGGGGTGAGAAAAAGACAGTTTAATAGGGAAAGCAAAACCATGTACACAAGCAAAGCAAATCAAGGAATTAATTCACTGCTTCCCATGGGCAGGCAGGTGTTCAGCCATCTCCAGGAGAGCAGGGCCCCATCACATGTAATAATTACTTGGGAAGACAAATGCTATCACTCCAAACATCCTCCCTTCCTCCTTTTTTCCTCCACTTTATATACTGAGCATNTTCCTCCACTTACTGAGCATGATGCCATATGGTCTGAAATATCCCTGTGGTCAGTTTGAGTCACCTGTCCCGGCTGTGTCTCCTCCCAACTTCCCATGCACTCCCAACTTCACCAGCATGGCAGCGAGAAAAGCAGAAAATACCTTGCTTAATTCTGTGTAGGCCCTACTCAGCAATAAAAAAAACCTTTATTATCATCAATGTGTTCAGCACAAAACTAAAACACAGCCCCATACCAGGCACTGGGAAGAAAATTAACCCTACCCCAGCCAAAACCAGCTCATGAAACTATACGGACCTTCACATTTCATATGCACTCTCTGTTCAGTTTCCCTATCTTCAGGTTTTCTTTCCACAGTCACCTCCTGTTCCTGAACTTAAGTGGATAAAGTTGCAAAGATGAGACTCTGAATAAAAAATTGACATTATAAATTTGATTCTGTTTTTCCTGAACCCAAAATACTTTGTGGAATCTGTCAAGTTGAACATAAACTTAAGGACACACTTAATGTGAGTAAATACTGATATCTGTACGTTTGGTTACCTCTGCCAAATTTCTCCATATACAGTTATTATCACTGTCACAAAAAAACCATTGTAACAGTTAACCAGATGTAAAGTTCAACTATTTGATAAAATTTAATCCAAATTTATTTTATTGGTATTTTCTGGAAAGACAGAGAAAGAATAAATACAGAAGAAGAAAATGCAAAGTATCTCTGATTGTGGAGTTTTCTCATATATATACAAATACTTTACAAAGAAAAAGAAATGAAAGAGGAGTTTTTGTGGGGTTTATTTTGGACAATATTTTCTTTGAGGTTATTTTTACGTGTATGAATGGCTCATTTCACTGTTGAATTTGGGATAAATGAAATGCAAATGTTGCTTGTAGTGATATTTTTGATGTTGTTTTACAGCAGGTGAGCAGTAATTACATTTCCATCTGTGTCATTTTCCTTTTCTGTATACATAATGAATTTGCCTTACAAGTTGTTCCATCATTTTTTGAAATATTGCTTAAAAAGAAACACCATTCACACTGACCAACAGAGTAACAGATGGTTTTAACTCTTATCTGAAAAAAAAAAAAAATATATAGGCAAGTCAATTATAGTGAGATTTCCAGTAAGGGTTTTCAAGGGTAAAACTTCAGATCCTTTAAAATCTGTTTACATTTATCTAGAAGTGGCAGTCTGGATCATCTTATACAACAATGTCTAAATGTTCTGGGTCAGATCTAAAGTGTTAAATGCTCTGTTTGAAGGCATAACTCCTAGCCTTCAAGGCCTACTAATACAGCACGACATACATCCATGCAGAAAGCCACTTCCACAGGTGGCTGAATGTCTGCCTTACACACTGGATGGTCCTAGGCTTTCTTTTGGATACATGGCCCTAAACTGTATATATTTGGGTTGCAGAAGTTGGAAGCTGAAATTGTATCTGATATTTCATGGTGACTGAGTCGCAGTTCACCAGAATTTCCACTGCCTAAAACTGAGGATTTAGAGCACATGCCATGGCATATACCAAAAAGACATTTTTGGGTGCTTGAAAAGAGTATAGACATGCTAAGATTAAACTAGAAGCCATGTAGTGTCATGCTTAAAGCTTATTGGGAGCAGGAATGAATTAAACATGTTCTCCACAGAGGCTTTGTTTCAGGGAGCACTAGCTGGTTTAAATCAAATTGGAGTTTGGTTTTAGTACTTTTTCAATCATGTAAGAAAAATGGTTCACAATCTCAAATCAAATACCGATCTCCTAGGGTGTAATGCTAAAATTATCTTCTCCTCCCTTTCCAGTAAGCATCATCTCCCAGAAAAGAATTAAATATTACTAAACGTCAGAGGAAATAGCTAAAATACACTCTTAACTATACTAACATTTTTTACTTACTAACTTTCAGTCATTTTAATGTAGATTTCCTAGATTGCTCTTTATAGAAACCTCTGAAATTCAGAGATTTACAAAAAAAACCAAAAAACCAAAACCCAAAACCAACCAAACTAAAACCCCAAAACAAACACAAAATGCTCTGTAGAAAACGTTTGTACATTATTTCAGCTAAATGTTTAATATTTTGATGTTGCTGTACCTAAGTTAAATGTTTCTTCTGATAAGGACTTAAGCAGGTTGTTCTCATTTTAAAAATCCATACGCTATGACCATAAATCTAGTTCATCCAGAACTTTATCTTCCTACCTACAAGTAAAACAAAATATTGTATCACCCCAATAGGGGTGTTTCACGGTCTTCATATGATACATAAAATTAAAAAGCACAAGCAATATCATAAAATATTAGCAATGAAAATATATATTGGCCAAGAATCACTGCTTTAAAAACTGCTTTGCCCTTTTTCTATGTGAAGTAGCAGCAATCTTCCCGTTAGCTTAATGCAGGCAAGAAGTTGCAGAATTACAGTTCTAGTAGAAATTATATAGAGAGATGTATGGATGTATGCCAAGTTCACCAGATTTCCTAAGCTAACAGTACTGTCACTTCCCAAATCAATTTCTTCGAACTGTTCAAAAGCCTCCCTCCTGTTCAGCAGGATACAAGACCCTCCAAGCCATATTTTGACATTACAGACTGAGATTTTTATTTAAAGATAGCAGAATTAGAGCACAGTAAAATACAATTAGTTGTGTCACATACATATAGATATCTTGCCTGTAATAATGTTGATAATAGGGCATACTGCTGTATGCTAAGACTTTCAAGAATTTTGATTTTAAATATTAACAAGCTTTTTCTTTGACCTATATAAGCACTAGTTTTGTGGTTTAACCACAGTTGACAGTTCAGCCCCACATTGTC
The DNA here is from genome assembly GCA_013400975.1 of Atrichornis clamosus. Lineage (NCBI taxonomy): Eukaryota > Metazoa > Chordata > Aves > Passeriformes > Menuridae > Atrichornis > Atrichornis clamosus. The sequence continues at coordinate 116,682 of WBMZ01006581.1, forward strand.
ACTTGCTCACTCCCCAAAGTGGGATGGGGAATAGAATCAGAAGGTAACAGTGAGAAAATTTGTGGGTTGAGCAAATGCAGTTTAATAGGTAAAAGCTGTGTGCACAGGCAAAGCAAAACATTGAATTCAATCATAATTTTCCATGGGCAGCCATCTCTAGGAAGGCAGGTCTTCATCACATGCAACAGTGACTTAAGAAGACAAACACCATCCCTCCAATCATTCCCCCACTTCCTTCTTCTTCCTCCAGCTTCATATGCTGAGCAGATGCCACATGGTCTGGGATACCCCTTTGATCACACCCAGCTGTGTCCCCTTCCAACATCTTGTGCACCCCCAGTCTCCTCACTGGTGGGGTGGTGTGAGAGGCAGAACAGGCCTTAGCTCTGTGTAAACACTGCTCAGCAATAGCTGAAACATCCCTGCAACGTCACAGTTTCCACCAAAAATCCAAGACACATCTGTACTGGCTCCTATGAAGAAAATAACTATTCCAGACAAAACCAGAAAAAATACAGTAAATTTCCATTGGCTAGAATATATCAGAAATCCTAATTGCTCATGTAGATGTCTTCTATGTACACTATTTTCCTGGTGGCAATGGTAAAAAAAATGAGTGCCCACCAGATATAGCCCAAGTTATTAAAAAGGCTACCTCCCTTTTCTTACACAAAGATATACCCGTATTCAAAATAGCAGACTAAATACATTAAGTATACACACACATATTTTCCTTGCACATCAAAATATTTCCAACCTATTCCAACTATTTTACCACTATTTACACATTTTCTCTGAGTAAAAAAACAAAAAAAAAAGAGATATTTTATCACATTATGAAAATTTTCCCTCAATATGAAACATTGTGGCATTAGCAATAAGTTAGTTCCTACAAAACAATAACTGCATGAGTAATTTGTAGCTGTCGTGGCAAGAAAAGTACCTCCAAAATTCTAAGAATTTATTGAAAATAACTAGCATATTATTAACATAGATACAAAAAAGTCTGTGGTATTTTCAGCTTTGTTCTTGGAGCCTATAATAAGAATACCAAGGTAACACAGAGTGGAAGGCACATATATGATATATAGTATATAACCCAGATATTTTTCCATGTATTTTTATGGAGCTTTTAGGCCGTATGGATTATTGGTTAAATTTTAGTTCATCACTCTATTTACTTGTGAGGATAAAAGCAATTAATTATATGCACATATATCAAACTGGTTCCTAAAGAATGCAATTAACTTCACATTAATCTGAAGCCACAGAATGTTGAAAATGGTGGATTTTTTGTCACCTGCTTACAAACTGTCCATGAAATTGTGAAAAGGTATCTAATGATGCTATACAACAAGATTAAGGAATTTTTTTCAAGTTCAAAGGTCAATAAGTATGGCCTAACTGGTGAATAGCCTTAGGAAGTATTTTCTCTGTGCTAGTTATTGTTTAATACTCTGTTTTTTCAATAAAATGTCTAAACAAATAAAATTAATTGGAGAAACAATGAGGAAGAGTGAACTTTAATTTGTGATGTGGTAGTACAAACTTGTGTAAGGGGGAGGGAAAGCCTATGGACTCATACCAAACAATAACTGAAGCTGAATGGAGTTTTGCTGACAATTATAAAGTAATGCACACAGAGTTCAAAATTCTTAAGTCAGGCACAGAATGAATTCAACTGAACTGCAGCATGACCAATGGGGCTTTTTAACACTTCTATCTAGGCATTGCATGGAAGCATCTAAAATGAGTAAACAAAGTTAAAATACCCACACTGCTAGATTAATACAACGCAGGATTATTTTTTGTTAATCAGAGCTGTCTTATGAACTTTACATATTTTATACAAGAGTACCATTCTGTAAGAGCTACTTATGGTGGAAGCTACAAAAGTAGCACTGAAACCCCAGAAATCAGAGTTGCAAAAAATTACCAGTTAAAATATAAACACAGTGGCAACGTGCATGGAAAAAAATCTGGTTTACTCTGCTATTTTAACAAGAATATTTTCACACTTGTCTTTCTCATCACAATAATTGTAACAGTAAAAATGAGTTGAATCCTAGATCAAAATTCTCCGACTTCCGAAAAACTGTGGGAAACCAGGATTCATAGAGACAGGCTGGAGTTTGTTAGTCATGTCCAAGAAAGGTGTCATGGTTTGAGCCTGGCCGGATGCCTGGCACCATGGAAGCCACCTGCTCACCCCACGCCGCAGCTGGACAGAGGAGAGGAAAAAAATTCAAAGCATTCATGAGTTGAGATAAGGACCCAGAAAAGATCACAAGCAAGGATAGGACAGACTTAAAGATATGAAAGTAAATTTAATTT